>JACEFZ010022935.1:265000-322500 GCA_014155875.1 Cepaea nemoralis | reverse complement strand
TTGTTAGTGCGTTTGCCTGCAAAGACAGTTGTCCGAGTTAGTTACCAAGCAGAGACAGGATTATATTTCTCAACCAATTGTCGACCTAACTTGATACAAATGAATACCGGATAATTGTCGGATCGTCTGGGAATGTTCTGCGTGGGGAAGTTAGCGAGGAAGAGAACTGGTCAGCTATACCTCATATTGAGACAGCAGATTCAAGATCACATGAACATCTTGGATGGGAGGTCTAGAAATTGTCTGGAATGCACATAGCAAAAGAAATCGAGAAAATCCTATAAACACATAGAGACGAGCAGTAGAGACATTATTGACTAATCTGGGTAGAACATGCACGGGGCTACAAGTTAGGACCTGTGCCCTAATGGGGGATACAGAGAGAAGCAATAAGAATAATATGTGAAGGCCTACCACTTCACATCTCATCTGCAGTATCTGCAATGGACAACCTTCACAAGTGTGCGATATATCCCCGACAATGATGGTAGTCATTTTAGCACCCAAGCCTTGCATCCACGATTGGAGACCTCAAGCGTGTGATCACACATGACTACCGAGATAGGAACAAAGTAACCACCACTTCCCGATTTTTTGACATTGAATACACGTGAACAAGTGGAACAACTGGGTTCGTACAACAACAACAGCGACAACAACAATGATACGTAAGGTGAATTCTGTGGTGAGTAAATAGTAGAGTAAGGAAGTCAAGGACACTTGTATGGGTGCTGGTCCTATATTTGCATAGAGAAATCAGCACTCGGGGATGATGTCGTCATACTTGTATGGGTGCTGGTCCTATATTTGCATAGAGAAATCAGCACTCGGGGGTGATGTCGTCACGCTTGTATGGTGCTGGTTCTATATTTGCATAGAGAAATCGGCACTCGGGGGTAATGTCGTCACGCTTGTATGGTGCTGGTCTTATATTTGCATAGAGAAATCGGCATTCGGGGGTGATGTCGTCACGCTTGTATGGTGCTGGTCTTATATTTGCATAGAGAAATCGGCACTCGGGGGTGATGTCGTCATGCTTGTATGGTGCTGGTCCTATATTCGCATAAAGACATCGCACTCGGGAGTGATGTCCTCACTGTCACGCATGACACATTTACTTCCCACAACATGTTCTGGTACCGATTTTAGGCTAGGTCGACCTGATGATCAGATCACGTCTGCAAACAAAATCTCCGCTTCAATGGAGGATTCGAATACATGACCACTGGCACGTTGGCAAGCGTGCGTACTCTTGCATTCGCTCGCTTTGAGCTCAATAGTAGTCCATATACGTCAGTGGTTCTCAACCGGTAAGGAATTTCACCCCCACCCCCACCCCCCTAGTGGGGAATTGTAGGGTTTCCAGGGAGGATTTAAGATTATTTCAAGATCGCGTTAATACAAGAACAGATTACTTGATATTGTTTTTCCCTCCATACTTTACAGTTCTGTACGTCTCACCCTTCTAAAATTCATTTTATAAGTAAGTAGACCCACAAATCACGTTTTATGTGGACGTCTAGACTTGTTTTAGTATGTGTTATTAAATTTAGCTTTCATTATTACGTATACTGTGTTGGGGCGGGGCGGGATTTTTAGGTATGAAATAAGAAAGGGGGGAATGACGTTCTGAAAATATGGTGAAGGGGGGCACGGGCCAAATTTTAAGGTAGGAAATGCGAAGGGGGGTGGGGGGATGACCTCCTGAAAATATGGTAAAAGGGGGGAGGAGCATGGGCCAACAAAGCTTGAGAACCACTGATATACCTGCTACTACTTATACTAGCACCAGACATATTTTTTATTGAGGATTTTTTTTTGTGTGCATATCTTATTTACTCCGACTCCCTGGCCGAGGAGTTAGCAGCTTTCTCCGTAATCCCGAATACTCTCGTGGTTGACGTGAGTGCACGAGAATTGGAAGCGGTTCGAGTCGCACCAGTGACTTATGAGAGTATGGAGCCGGTCGTTCAGAAAGTCGTGGCGTGCTGATGGGCGTAATCTAGCCTAGGAATCAACATACAGCTGAAAGATGCTGATGTTGACCGCAATATCCTGAAACAGGATGGAAACGCGGGGAAAAAAATATATCTTATTTAGCATGACATTGCAGTCAACGCCAGCATTTTTCAGCTGCTTCTGATGTCTAGGCAAGTTTTTACGTTCAGTAGTTTGCCATTGCTTTCTGAAAGACCGGCTCACACACCTTTCCGTAAGAATCCAACGCGACGCGATCCGCTGCCTAATCTCGCGCAGCTGTGTTTCGTACGTGGATATACGGGATTACGAACAGCGCCCTTAACACCTTCGCCAGGGAGACGATTAGTGGATTAGCTTTCCCTATTATCTGTGTCTCTCTCCATCAGGCGAAAACACTCCGACTTCTGAGGTAAGCTAGCAGGTAATTATTTAAGAGTTTAAACGCTGTAGACGTTTGATCTCACAACAACAACAAAAGAAACAACACACATGACTCAAGGAAGACATCTTAGCTCCATACAAGAGTTTAACTGTAACAACAACACCATTAACTTCCAATGCCAACCTGGATGGCCTTAATGACCTGCCTTCCCCCTTACCGTTAATCTGTGTCTGTATGACAGCATCGCCCATGCCCCAGAGAGCGGCGGACACGTAGAAGATGGCTGTTTCGTCTTTACTGGGCTCCCAGAAGAGGAAAGCGATCTGCAGAGACCCGTGAGTGACGAACGCTGAAACGAGAAAGCATCGTCATTACCTAGGCTCGGTTTCCGACCATCGGCTACCATGGGCTGTGAGTGGCGTGGTCCTGTCATATGTCCAATGTCTCATCAAGTCTAGTGCATAAATCTACTTCTAGAACATAAATCTACTTCTAGAACATAAATCTACTTCTAGAACATAAATCTACTTCTAGAACAAACATCTACTTCTAGAACATAAATCTACTTTTATTACATATATTTATTTCTGGTACATGGATGCAGTTCTATTTTGTGGGTACATCTCCAGCTTATGGATACACTTCTATCATGTGAAAATATTTATATCATGCTGATACGCGTCTGTCATGTGGATACCCTTCTATCATGTGGATACACGTCTATCGTGTGGATACATTTCTATCATGTGGATACACTTCTATTATGTGGATACATTTATATCATGTGGATAAATGTATATCATGTAGATACACTTCTATCATGTGGATACACTTCTACCATCTATCATGTTGATACACTTATATCGTGCGGATGCACTTCTGTCATGCGGATACACTTCTATTATGTTGATACACGTATATAATGTAGATACACAAATACCATGTTATATACATCTATCTTGTGGATACACTTCTATCATCGGGATACATTTATATCACGTGGATAAATTTATATCATTCTGATACACTTCTATTTTGTGAATACACTTCTTTCATATTTATACACGTCTATCATGTGTATACACTTGTATCATGCGGATTCACTTGTATCATGTGGATACATTTCTAATACTCAGATTGCAGTCTCACACGTTTACATCACATATTTACCATACAGCACATGACTATGTCAGTATCATGAATACTTGTAAAGCACATTGACACTTTTCCAGCACACGGTCATACTGTTAACATACAGAAAGACACATATGGATTTTCCCTTGGGCACCGGGTTGCAGTCTGCTGACAATAACATACCTCAACCCAGCGGAGGCATCATTGTCAGCCTAGGCCAGTCCGTGGGGGGGGGGGGGGGGGGGGGGGGGGGGGGGGGGGGTCGGCTCACACACTTCTATCATATGGACATTATATATACATAATACATTACTAGTCTATCGTCGGTGACAATAAAGTAAAAGTACATACCTAGAATAAAGAAGGGGATATGGCCGACGTATAGTACTAGTCGCCCAAACAAGATGGAGCAGATAGCGTCGGCCACGCCGTAACATATCATGACAAAACCCAGGTTCCAGATTCCCAGGGTGCAGCTGATGTATGCCTGAAACAATCGTTCAACAGAAGACGGTGGTTATATTGTCCCCACACACGTCTCTTGCTAGTGTGGTATCTACGGTCTTCGGTGGAAATAACGACTTAGAATTGTTCAGACCACTACAGTGAAGACACTGTTTTGCTCCTGCGATAAGTCGCATGATTAAATTCTAACAAAGCTAGCCCTTCATGATACAAACACGTGGCTAGCGAGAAATAGGCCGCAAAAAGTAACACATTTGTGGCATAGGTTTCGGTCTTGCAAGCTTCCGCCCGTCCGCCCTTCCGTCTGTCCGTCTGTATGTCTGTCCATCTGTCTGCAGCGGTATCGGCAAATATCGCGCGTGCTCTGAGTTCGTGATGATATTTCTACACGACAGTTTATTCTATGGTCATGTCACGTGGTAACTATTGACTCCACCCACGATCTGTCAAGAAATGATATATTCCAATGTGGACCTATCTCAACGCTGTTTAAACATACATTAACTGGCCAAACCGCTCCATTTCTAAAGATTCTCGAATATTTTGTTGTATCGGTGTGTGTGTGTCCTTGTCCATTATCTGTATGATTTCAACGTGTCGCTTGCATATACTAGGGCTCGAGACAAATAATCGACCTCACCATATTCTGACTATTCTCTGGTTTCTAAAGGTCGCTTTTTGTTCACATCATCGTTTTCCTAATGCGGGTCATGCCTTTAACTATGTATACTTTTCACCATGAACAGACAGAAAAACCAATGAGCATGTCTTACAAGAAACAAATGATACCTGTAAACTAATTAGAGAAATTAGTCATGGACAGTCAAGATATTTTGGTCACGTTACTGTCATTTAAAAACTGTCATTTACTGCCAATATAGTACCTTGCGGTGTATGGCAGAGGGGTCTTTGAGTCTGAGGAATTAAGGCCGCCTGGCTAGTGCAGTCGCCGCGAACTGTGCAGGTTAGGAATTTTCTTTTTGCCCCCGACAGAAAAAAATCCCACACCTTACCGAGGGATCGAACCCGGGTCTCCCGAAGGAGAGTCCGGCGTTCTAGCCACTCAGTCACGTTATGAGAAGAAATAAACTAAATAACTTGGTGACAACTGGCAGTATTGAAGGAAACAGAACACGGGGAAGGCAGAGAAGTGAATATCTGGATTGGCTGGTCACATTAAAATGGTCGAGACTAGAACACAAAATGAATCCATGTCTCTGGTAATCGTGTGAGATGGCGAAACATGAGCAGCCCACGCTTATCGGCATGGCACATGGTGATGATGATAATATTTGCAAGGTGACCATCGAATGATGTAGGCGTCGCTTTGGCGCAATTCTTTAGGTCTATGTACTACTTTAGGTCTTCTAAGTACTACTTTAGGTCTTCTAGGTACTACTTTAGGTCTTGTAGGTACTACTTTAGGACTTCTATGTACTACTTTAGGTCTTCTAGGTACTTCTTTAGGTCTTCTATGTACTACTTTAGGTCTTCTATGTACTACTGTAGGTCTTCTAGATACTGCTTTAGGTCTTCTAGGTACTACTTTAGGTCTTCTACGTACTACTTTAGGTCTTCTAGTTACTTCTTAAGGTCTTCTGGGTAATACTTTAGGTCTTCTAGATACTTCTTCTTCTGCTGCGTTCATCCGGAGGTTTGTTTTTTCGGACGTGATTGCGTTGTGCCTGTTTGCAGCAGAGCTGCGTTCTTGCGCCGTTAGGCCGACACATCCGACTTCTGCGGGCATTTGTTGACCGGGCTAACCTTCCCGAAAGTCTTCTAGATACTATTGTAAGTCTTCTAGGTACTACATTAGTTCTTCTGTGTACTACTTTATTTCTTCTATGTGCAATTTTAGGTCTTCAATTCTGCGTAGGCACCAATTAATGAATGTTTGTAGTTTATTAGTGATTGTTTCTAATCCATACATCACTGCTGGCTTAATACTAGAAATGAATATTGTAAGTTTGACACAAAGTTAAACTGCTTGTGACTGTCTTCATATTTCCTGGTGCTAGGACAAGGGCACTTACCTTTGTGAAATCTCCCCCGATGAAAGCTTGCTCCACTCCACTGTAGATGGTCATTGGAATCAGCATCATCTGGATGGGCGATGAGAACAGGTGGCGGAAGGTGGAGATCAACAAAGAGGGGCTGAGTTTCCTGTCTTCGGTGCTGCTTTCTTTGTCCAAGACGATCTTGTCCAGAAACACGGACACGATGATGGCGGCAATCACGGCTGACCCAAGGTAGATGCCACATACTGTGTATACCTGGAAGGTATAAATGGGTATATATGTCTTAAAAACATCAAAACTAATCACATCACATTGTATAGGCCTGTATCCTTGGAGGAACTTCACATTTTATTGACCTGTATGAATGGATGTATCATTTTGCTTGATATAATCATTGTTGTTGTATTCTTGTGGTGGTACCATGTTGTTTGATATAACCATTGTTGCTGTATTCCTGTGGTGGTATCACATTGTTTGATATAACCATTGTTGCTGTATTTTTGTGGTGGTATCACATTGTTTGATATAACCGTTGTTTTTGTATTCTTGTGGTGGTATGGTATCATGCTGTTTGACTATCAATCTCGTAACGTCTCCGCATTTAATGTTACCTTCGCTGGACTTCGAAAACAGTCACCTATCGCCTCCTGCATTTGAATATAACATAGTATAAAGACTGGCCGTCTGTTCCTCCAAGCAAACAGGCCTATACAATGTGAAGTTCCTCCAATCATACAGGTCTATAAAATGTGAAGGTCCTCCAAGCATATAGGCCTATACAATGTGAAGGTCCTCCAATCATACAGGTCTATAAAATGTGAAGGTCCTCCAAGCATACAGGTCTATAAAATGTGATGTTCCTCCAATCATACAGGCCTATACAATGTGAAGTTCCCCCAAGCATACAGGCCTATACAATGTGATGTTCCTCCATTCATACAGGCCTATACAATGTGAAGTTCCCCCAAACATACAGGCCTATACAATGTCAAGTTAACCCAAGCATTTAGGTCTATACAATGTGATGTTCCTCCAAGTATACAGGCCTATACAATTGTATTTGTAACATGTTATGATTAAACTGAATTCTGCTCACTAACCAATGTGTATCCGGCGCTCTGGCTTACATAACTTTGAAACGCAGTTTCACTATGCCCTAAGTCACAATCCCTTAAGCCACAATCTCTTAAGTCACAATCGCTTTAGCCACAGTCCCTTTAGCCACAGTTCCTTAAGCCTTAATCCCTTACGCCCTAATCCCCTAAGATACAGTTCCTTAAACCACAATCCCTTTAGCCATAGTTCCTTCAGCCACTAAACACTAAGCCACTATCCCCCACGCCACTATGTCTTAAGCCACAATCCCCTAAGCCACGATCCCCTACGCCACAATCCCCTAAGCCACCATCCCTAAGCCACAATCCCCTAAGCCACAATCCCCTCAGCCGCAATCCCCTAAGCCACTATGCCCTAAGCCACTATGCCCTAAGCCACAATCCCCTAAGCCACAATCCCCTAAGCCACTATGCCCTAAACCACAATCCTTAAGCCACAATCCCCTAAGCCACAATCCCTTAAGCCACTATCCCTAAACCACAATCCCCTAAGCCACAATCCCCTAAGCCACTATGCCATAAACCACAATCCCCCAAGCCACCATCCCCTAAGCCACAATCCCCTAAGCCACAATCCCCTCAGCCGCAATCCCCTAAGCCACTATGCCCTAAGCCACTATGCCCTAAGCCACAATCCCCTAAGCCACAATCCCCTAAGCCACTATGCCCTAAACCACAATCCCCTAAGCCACAATCCCCTAAGCCACTATGCTCTAAACCACAATCCCCTAAGCCACAATCCCCTAAGCCACTATGCCCTAAACCACAATCCCCTAAGCCACAATCCCCTAAGCCACTATGCCCTAAACCACAATCCCCTAAGCCACAATCCCCTAAGCCACAATTCCCTAAACCACAATCCCCTAAACCACAATCCCCTAAAAAAAAATCCCCTAAACCACTATGCCCTAAACCACAATCCCCTAAGCCACAATCCCCTAAGCCACTATGCCCTAAACCACAATCCCTTAAGCCACTATCCCCTAAACCACAATCCCCTAAGCCACAATCCCCTAAGCCACTATGCCCTAAACCACAATCCCCTAAGCCACTATGCCCTAAACCACAATCCCCTAAGCCACAATCCCCTAAGCCACAATCCCCTAAGCCACTATGCCCTAAAACACAATCCCCTAAGCCACAATCCCCCAAGCTACAATCCCCTAAGCCACTATGCCCTAAACCACAATCCCTAAGCCACAATCCCCTAAGCCACTATGCCCTAAACCACAATCCCCTAAACCACAATCCCCTAAGCCACTATGCCCTAAGCCACTATGCCCTAAACCACAATCCCCTAAACCACAATCCCCTAAGCCACTATGCCCTAAACCTCAATCCCCTAAACCACAATCCCCTAAACCACAATCCCCTAAGCCACTATGCCCTAAACCACTATGCCCTAAACCACAATCCCCTAAGCCACTATGCCCTAAACCACAATCCCCTAAGCCACTATGCCCTAAACCACAATCCCCTAAGCCACTATGCCCTAAACCACAATCCCCTAAGCCACTATCCCCTAAGCCACTATGCCCTAAACCACAATCCCCTAAACCATAATCCCCTAAGCCACAATCCCCTAAGCCACTATGCCCTAAACCACAATCCCCTAAGCCACAATCCCCTAAGCCACTATGCCCAAAATCACAATTCCCAAAGCCACTATGCCCTAAACCACAACACCGTTTATACAATGGTAAGTAAGGGAATTTACCGACATAATATTATAAAGCCGAACTCCGTGGCAAAGAGCTTACGGGCGCGATTCTTAAGCCCGCTTATCCGCGTTCGAAATACAGTTGCGACCGATTTGGCAGCAGATCGCGTTGAGCTGGATTTTAACGAGTTGGTATAGGAGCTGTAAAATGCTGGTGTTGGCAGCGATGTCCTGTAAAAAGGATATGGAGAAAAAAAAACATTCTAAGATGCTGGGAATTTTCATGCGTTTCGCAATTCCCGATATAACGAGTGGAGACTGTTTTGCGTTGATTTTAATGGCATGAGGTGTCTGGCGTTCAAAAAGCAATGCCAAACTACTGAAACAATAGTTCCTAGTAAATCATACACAGTCAATAAATGCTAGGGGTGCATGCAACGTCCTGCAAAGAGCATACAGCTGACCTTAACCGTCGTGTGGCCTATGACCTTACCTTAAGTATGTGACCTATATTACCTTACCTTAATGTCTGTCTGGTCGAAGTTGGCTGTCTGGTTGCCAGTAACAGCGTCGCTGGGACAGAACTGTGCTCCACAACCGGGGCTTGTTGAGTTGTCTTCTTTTTTGGAAAACACCAGAGAGGAGATCAAGTTACCCCAGATTTGAGCTGTAGTAGCGATCATAACCACATCATTGCCAGTCAGATACATGTGCGTATTTGTATTGATGTTTGAATGACATTTGTATTTTCTATTTGTCTGTCTGTCTGTCTTATTGCCTATCTGTTGCTAGATCGGTGTATGTGTCCCTCAGTCTGTCTATCCGTCTCTCAGTGTCTATTTGTCAATCCATCTTGCGGTCAACATGTCAGACTGTCTGTCTGTCTGTCTGTGTGCGCGTGTGTATGTGTGTGGTGTGTGTGTGTGTTTGTATGTCGGACCGTTTGTATGCCTGCATGCATGTTGTCTGTTTGCTTCTCTGTCGATTTATAAGTATCCCTATCTGTCTATCTCTCTTTTTGTCTCACTGCCTGCCTGTCAGTCTATCAGACGGTTGTTCTTTCTGTATTAACCTGTCTGTCGGTCGGTCTGTCTGTTTTTCTGTCGGGAATTCTGTCCACATATCAGACAATCGTGTGTACATATGTTTGTGTGTGCGAAAAAAAAACAGGATACGAGAAATTATATTAATGTTGAATGCGAGCACTGGTAGTTGCTTGTATAATATACCAACAACTAGCATTTGTTGTGAACAAGATCAAGTAGATGTGGCTAGACTCTCGTCTGTCGACCCGGTAATGAAAGGTTTACAGCCGAACCAACCATCCATCATGTGTCATGCCGATAAGCGTGGACGATCATTTTCTGCCATCTCATTCGATCACCAGAGTCGTGGATCAGCTCCGTGTTCCTGTCTCGACCATGCCAAGTGGCCAAGCCATCCAGGTATTTACTTCTTGGTCTTCCCATTTGTCTCTTCCCTTCGATCTTGCCAGTCGTCACCAAGTCCTCCAAGTCATTTTTCTCGTAACATACCACAAAAATGTTGACTGTCTACGTCTAATGACTCTAATCAGTTTACGATCTTCATTTGTTTCTTAAGGACTGTACGATATATTCAGCATGGTTTGATTCCATATGGCCCGGTCTCATTCACCAGGGCGGCTTGAAGAAAGCGTCGGATAAAGCACGAATCCGCAGTCCCAGCCACGATTCCGTCAGTCTCTGAGAAAACCACTAGAGAACCAGTGGCGAAGTCGTCAAAGGAACCTGCAACCTTCGGGGCGTCAGCGGCGGGATTAACCTCTTCGATATGGAGAGACCATGGTTAGATTTTTAAAATTGACCTGGGCACCAAAGGTAGACCGAGTCTAAAATGAGTACAATAAAATGTGTGTGGATGTCAAGACGAGCAGGCGTAATGCTAATCACAGCATCCACCGTTTGTCGATTGATCTATAATAATATGAGTCTAGTATCATATATCCAATGCGTCTTTCTTTAGTTTGTTTAGATCGCTGAAACAATAATACTCCCAGCCTACTGTCTTCACCCACGTGGAACCCCATATCAAAGGCACTACTTACAACTCTGGAAGAACAGGAAGAAGAAGCCAAAGAACAGGTTAATGATCCCATCCTGGTCCTTGGAGGTTAGTTTGGCGTACCAGACTCCGAGCTGAGTCAGATAAGTACACTTTGCAGACCACAGTGGGGCAGCACCGAGGCCGAGGATGATGGATGCGGTGATCATAGTTCCTGAAAGAGAGCAATAAGCATTTCTATAGTCGTGCTCCGTTTGAACAATTACAAGAGTGTACTCAATTTGCAGAAAAACACGTGATAATATTCACAACAAATACTTACCTTCTTTCTATCTGTTAAGGACTAACGGCATTTGTTGAATAAAATAACTCACCCATGCATCCAGTGGTCTGTTCTGTGTAGTACTACTCCCCCATAACCATTATCATGTAAGAGGACTTTTGGAGGACGTGGCTCTCTTCACGGCGTGACAACCAGATTCTCCATCTCTTGCCATTTCGCCCACCTCATACACTCCGCCTCATGCACTCCACCTCAAGCCTCCCGCCTCATGTGCCCCGCCTCAAGCACTCTGCCTCATGCACCCCGCCTCATGCACCCTTCCTCATGCTCCCCGCCTTAAGCACCCCGCCTCATGCACCCTCACATAACAGTGTTCGATAGCCTGTGTCCATCCGTGTGCTAGTCAACCCTTATCCCTCTGCCAGGAGCCGTGCCCTGCACCATTGTATTTTCTAAGACACAATTCTGTTTATGAGCTCGTTTTCGTCCATTTCATCCCTCATAAGCTTTCGACAAATCTCTTTATCACAAGCCAGATGTCCTGTCTCTGTTGATGTCGTATATCTCAAGCCAGATGTCCTGTCTCTGTTGATGTCGTGTGTAAAAAAAACTGTCATTTACTGCCAATATAGTACCTTGCGATGTATGGCAGAGGGGTCTTTGAGCCTGAGGAATAATGGCCGCCTGGCTAGTGCAGTCGCCGCGAACTGTGCAGGTTAGGATTTTCTTTTTGCCCCCGACAGAAAAAAATCCGACACCTTACCGAGGGATCGAACCCGGGCCTCCCGATTGAGAGTCCGGCGTTCTAGCCTCTCGGCCAGCCGCTCCTCCAGTCGTGTGTAAATGTCCCTTTATCACAAGCCAGATGTCCTGTCTCTGTTGCCGTCACGTGTAAACGATCACATCTTCAGTTTATCGAACTTGTGGCCAATCTCTTCTCCGCTTCCCTGGTACACTTCCGTCTATAATTATCTGCTCTAAATTTTCATATAATTATTGTATGAGTGTGCCTTTATAGAGAACACAGCTTTACGACAGAGGAGGAGGAGCAGTAGAAGAAGAAGAAGAAGAAGAAGAAGAAGAAGAAGAAGAAGAAGAAGAAGAAGAAGAAGAAGAAGAAGAAGAAGAAGAAGAAGAAGAAGAAGAAGAAGAAGAAGAAGAAGAAGAAGAAGAAGAAGAAGAAGAAGAAGAAGAAGAAGAAGAAGAAGAAGAAGAAGAAGAAGAAGAACAACAACAACAACAACAACAACAACAACAACAACACCAACAACAACAACAACAACAACAACAACAATAACAACAACAACAACAACAACAACGAATACCATAACTTTCGCAACGCCCTCTGGCATTTTGAATACACACGTAATTTACCTTTGACAGCGTAAAAGTTGGCACACATGAAGAGAATGTAGCCAATCATTGAGAGTGGAATGGTCCATTTACAACCCAATCTGGCAATGATGAAGTTTGGCAGGAACATGCAGGAAACAATCAGAGACACGTAGATGGTGGACAAACTCCACGCCCCAACACCTGCACGAGGTCCAGTTGTCATTAGTTATATGTCCACTTATACTGACACATATTATGGCTTACGTATATATATATATATATATATATTAGGGATACACAAAGTGGAGAGTGGAGAAGAAGAAGTTACAAAGACACTTATGATCTGTTTAAGTCCTCGCTAATCACTGGTATCATGAACGCTAATAGACTACAATGGCTGGGGCATATAGAAAGAATGGAAGATAATAGGGAAACAAAACTCGCTTACACTCAGGAAATAAATGACCGTAGACCCAGAGGTAGACCAAGAAGGCGGTGGAGAGATAATACATGTACAGACCTACAAGCATTTGGAATCAACGACTGGCAAGAGAAGGTCCACCAGAGAGACGAATGGAGGCGGATTGTATTTGCAGCAAAGAACCTCAATGGCTCGGAAAGCTGAAGAAGAAGAAGATATATATATATATATATATATATATATATATATATATATATATATATATATATATATATATATATATATATATATATATATATATATTCCTATTTACACATACACATGTTTTATTTAATCGTACACACACGCGCACGCACGCACGCACACACACACACACACACACACAAGGCAAGGCCGAGAGAGGGAACATGCTGCATGAGCAACACATGTTCTCTGAATCCATGTCCAGGCATTGTGCGATGGAATTTTGGCCAACTTCCAATCCACATACTTTCGTCTGTCAAGACGGCAAGGTGCCACTCATACGATAGTAACTGTATATGTAATAATCAGTGTATATGTAATTAGCAATGTATATATAATAGTCAGTTTATGTGTAATAGTAAATTGTATCATCATCATCATCATTGGCACCTTGCCGTCTTGACAGACGATAGTTTGTGCTTTAAAAAGGCATAATAACTTTTAACTATGGCGGTAGCGAGTGTAACTGATAAGGCCAATTTGCGCTGTAAATGTCCGTTCACAGTGGGTGCATGTGAACACGTGGTCATTTCCACCATCATGCACCATCTTACGTCTCAAACGCTTGGTGTGTGACTTTTCTGCAATAATTTTCTCCTTTGACTTTATTCCATTTCTGATATTTGCCCTCCATGCAACACGTTCAGCGGCGACTTGCTCCCAATGTGCATTATCAATGCCTGTATCAATCATGTCCCGCTTACACACATCTTTGTATCGTAGTAGAGGCCGACCCTGAGATTTCTTACCCATCTGTAATTCACCAAAAAAGATATCCTTTGGTATTCTACCATCATCCATCCTCCTAAGATGTCCTATCCATCTAAGTCTACGAAGACTGAGCATGGAATAAACTGTCACACAACCTGATCTTTCCAATACTTCAGTATTTGTGATTTTGTCTTGCCACTTAATACCAAGAATTCTTCGCAGACACCGCATATGAAAGCTGTTTAAGTTGTTCTCTTGGTGTGAGTAAGTTGTCCAGGTTTCACTGCCATAGAGAAGAGTACTAAGGACACAGGCTTGATAGACAAGGACTTTTGTTTTGGCAGTAAGCTTCCTGTTCTCCCAGACTCTTTTTCTTAACCTGTTCATTGTTGTTGCTGCCTTACCAATTCGGATGTTGATTTCCTGATCTAGGGATAATTTGCTATTTACCACTGATCCTAGATATGTAAAATGGTCTACTATCTCTAGTTCGGCGTCGTCAATAAAGATTGATGGTACCCCATGTGCACCTTGTGACATAATCTGTGTCTTCTTTTTGCTAATTGTTAAACCAAATTCAGAACAAGCATTGGAGAATGCAGATAGTAGACATTGCAATTCTTCCTCAGAGTGGGTCGTAACTGCAGCATCATCTGCAAAAAGCAACTCTCTGATCAGTACCCTCCTAATTTTGGTCTTAGCCTTCAATCTCTGAGCATTGTAGAGGCCACCATCTGAGCGTGAGTGAATGTATATACCACCATCCTGATCACGAAATGCATATTTCAGTACAAGTGAAAAGTATATTCCAAAGAGGGTGGGAGCTAGTACACAACCTTGCTTAACTCCACTCTTGATTTCAAATTCTTCAGAAGTTCCACCATCAAACTTGATTATACCCTTCATGCCTGTGTGGAACGATTCCACAATGGACAGAAGAGTTGGTGGGCAGCCAATCTTCTTTAATGCCTTGAACAGACCCTCACGACGGACCAAATATTGCCTCTCCATAGCACAAAGCCTGGGCTAAAATATAGAGATCATGTGTTGCCCATGCAGCATGATCCCTCTCTCGGCCTGCCTAGTTTACTCCAGAGGAAAGGTAACACCCCTACATCTGGAACAAGACAAGCTGCAGAAGCTGCTGGATCAGCAAAGCAATGCTCGAACTGTCCGCCTGTCGGAGCTTCGATCCTAGACCAGTCGCCAACCAAGGCTTAGGGCCTGGTCTGCCCTGCCATGACATTTTGTCTTTAGCTTGCATTTCCTCGCACCAGGGTAAGGCTTGTACCCTCCCAATTGCGCTCTTCCGCCCGAAGCCGTTGGCACAATGTGGGGTGTCGGGTTTGGTAAGCGCCGCCCAACGTTCAGCGCTAACAGAAACAGTCAATACATATGTAACAGTAAATGCATATGTAACAGTCAATATATGTAACAGTTAATTCATATGTAAAAGTCAATTTATGCGTAATTCAATATTGGTCTGATTATTCATGCCCCCTATTCTCCCAACATGGCCTCTTGCGACTTTTGACTGTTTCCCCAAGCTGTAAGGGGCCGGATGGAGTCAGGAGAAGATATTATGGGGAACTCGACGTCCTCGCTGTACTCTATTAGCAAAGAGTCGTTCCTGAAATGCTTCCAACTATGACAGTACCGCTGGGAAACGTGTGTTCAACCCCAAGGGCAGTACTTTGAAGGGGAGTACGGTTTCAGACCGGCAGTTGAGTAGTAACTGTATTTTACCGGGCAAAAGGTCCGATGTTTCATGAATTGACTTTCTAGACATACACCATAATAGGCAATATAAAGGCAACATAATCATGTCTCCAGATCTTTTTCACTGTACAGTGAAATTATTTTCAGAAGTTTGGAAAATTTGAAAGGAATAACCATTGGGGAGCGGAGGGGGTGGCCGTAACATCAATAACATTAGATATACGGATGATACAGTATTGATTGCAGAGAATGAGCAGGATCTGCAACATTTAGTAGATGCAGTTTTTGCATACAGTGAACAAACAACTAGGGCTGGAATTAAATTGTAAGAAGACAGATTATGGTCGTCACTAGGAAGAACCAAATACCACAATGTAATATACAAATAAATGGGAATGTTCTTAAACGGGTGAATCGGTTCGGTACAATTATCTCGGAACAGTCATAACATCAGATGGGAGATCCCTTGAAGAAATTAAAACAAGAATCGCCTGGTGAATGTAGCCTTTTGCAAGATGGAAAACATACTGACCAATAAAAAGGTATCATTTGCAATGAGAAAAAGAGTGCTGAAGTGCTACATAGAACCTGTACTTTTGTATGGATGTGAAGCGTGGACAATGAACAGACAATCTGAAAAACATCTAATAGAAGTGTAAATGTGGTTTCTGAGGAAAATGCAAAGTATACCATGAGCAAACCTATCAGCAAATCCTACAAGAAACAAATGAAACCCCTAAACTGATTAGAGAAATTAGACGCACACGTCAAAATGTTTTGGACACGTTATGAGAAGAAATTCATTGGAGACCTTGATAACAACTGACAAGATTGAGGGGGAAAAAAACAAGGCGGAGGAAGAGAAACAAATATCTGGATGGCTTGGCCACGTGGCATGGTAGAGACAAAAACACAGAGCTGATCCACGACTCTGGTGCTCGTGTGAGATGGCGAATAATGACCGGCCACGCTTATTGGCATAGCACATGATGATGAATCATAGGTAAGATATGTATCTTCATAGTAAAGAAAGACACGGGTAACATCTTCATAGTAAAGAAAGACACAAATGCAGGCTCTGACCTTCCTCCTTGTTGAGACTGGTCTGTAGGTTGGCCATTGCGTTGAAGGCTGTAAACAGGAATGTGAAGCCCAGACTGACCACGAAGACGTTCTTCAGAATGGTCCTCTTGTCCATCTTGGGCTTGTTGTCTTCTGTAGATGGAAACAGGACATTTAGCAGTGCCTCGCCGGTTCGCTATACAGTGGATATGTCTCTGCTGTGGCTTACTAACGACTTGTTATAACAGATTGTAATGTGGCTTCGACTGCAATAGTGTGTTTGTGTGTATATATGTGGCTTCGACTGCAATAGTGTGTTTGTGTGTATATATGTGGCTTCGACTGCAATAGTGTGTTTGTGTGCATATGTGGGTGACGTGTGTGTGTGTGTGTGTTGTGCGGGTGGGCGAGTAAGTGTGGATGGTGCATGTGTGCGTGTGTGGGTATGTGTGTGTATGTAACAATGGGATTGGTTGTGTGTAGGAGTGGATTTATGAGTGTGTGCGTGTAATTGGGGTGCGATTGTATGAGTGTATGTGCCTGTGGATAGGTGGGTGGTTGAGTGTAGGTGACTGTGCGGATGTGTGTGGGTATGGATGTTTGGGTGGATAGGTTTGACTGTGATGTGGTTGTGAATCGGTGTATCCGTTTTTCGTGTTAGTGTGAATGGGTGTGGATAGGTGGTGTGTGTGTGAGAGGTGGTGTGTACAGATGTAAGTGTGAGTGTGTGTGGATGTGTATGTGAGGGTATGTGTATACAAAGCATCGATGACTTTGGCAGAGTGGATGTGAAGTACATTGTCCTCCTGTAACTGGAACAGATTGGGCACCAGTCACGGTGTGGGTCCTGTGTATTTGTACACACATGGATTCAACAATAGTCAACCACGCCCCCACCCCCCACCCCCCAGCCTTGGCGTATACCGGGTACCAGGAGTTAACCCCATATTCTTATAGAACAATCGGCGGTCTACCGGGTACCAGGTGTTAACCCCATATTTTTATTGAACAATCGGCAGTCTACCGGGTACCAGGTGTTAACCCCATATTTTTATAGAACAATCGGCAGTCTACCGGGTACCAGGAGTTAACACCATATTCTTATAGAACAATCGGCAGTCTACCGGGTACCAGGTGTTAACCCCATATTTTTATAGAACAATCGGCAGTCTACCGGGTGTAAGGTGCTAACCCCAAATTTTTATAGAACAATCGGCAGTCTACCGGGTACCAGGTGTTAACCCCATATTTTTATAGAACAATCGGCAGTCTACCGGGTGTAAGGTGCTAACCCCATATTCTTATAGAACAATCGGCAGTTGATGGACGATGTAGTTATTACAACGTCGGCCGCCTTTACCTCTCGTGATATTTTCTGGTACACGTTTCAGGCTGTGTCGGCCCTGTAGCCTACGTCGGTGATAATAATAATAAAGATAAGTGTGTGTCCTGTATAAGACGTCGCAATCAACCCCAGCAATGTTATTATTTGTTTGTCATTTTGTGGGCAAATGTACGTTCTGTGGAGTGTGATTGCTTTGTGAACTGTCGATGATCATAAATTGTGAACATCAACGCATTACGATCTGCTAATAATAATAATAATAATAATAATAATAATAATAATAATAATAATAATAATAATAATAATAATAATAATAATAATATCAGTAAATCAAGAGAGATTGGTCACAGGGATAAGTAGTTTCTCAAATCCCTGGTTTCCTCTCTTGTGATATGAGAAATGTAAAATATATATAAAAGGAATTACCATCTTCGGATGCAACATCAACAATATAAGATATGCAGATGAAACAGTATTCATTGCAGACAATAAACGGGATCTGCAGCATTTAACCGATGCTGATGTTGTACGCACGGAGCAACTCGGTGATAATTCAACTGTAGAAATAGAGATATTGCGGAATACGCGCAAGAAGAAATGCCCCAGTGCAAACTTCATTAAATGTGCTGGAATGTCGTGAACTTAGACTATTCCACCAAAATAAAATGCGCCCGAGTGTCATGAATTTAAACTTTTCTACCAAATAAGTGTATAGGAATGTCATGAACTTAAACTATTCCACCTAATGAAATGTGACAGAATGTCATGAACTTAAACTATTCCACCAAATTAAAAGTGCCGGAATGTCGTGAATTTAAACTACTGCTTTAATCAGATACGTTAACTGGGAGGCCTGAGTGCGACTGAGAATGAGACAGCAAAAGAAGAGGAAGAAACGACAAACAAAAACGAAACTACCAGTTCGCACTGCTTCTCTGAGTACTTACCATATCCAGTGTCGGCATAACCATTAAATTGTGGCTTCATGTCCAGCGAAACGTTCTTTTCCTTGGTCATTGTTGCGGCTTTGTCAGACCTGTACATTTAAACAAGACATCAACGTTTAATTATGACACAGAGATAAATATGAGTACGTGTAGGGCAGTTCCTTCTTCTTCTTTACTTCTTCTTCTTGGTCGACCTCGGAGCCCAGGTCAATGAGAAAGGCTGCCTGGATGGGGATTCAAACCCACAACCACAAACCGGCAAGCGAGCTTATAGCCCTTATGCTACCTCGGCTCCAAATTGTATTAACCTGTGTCTTAAATTCTATTCTGTGTGTGCCTTTAGGTCTCGCTCTGTTTTGTCTGCCCTGCATGTTCAAGAGAAGGAATGTCCAGTGATACTACTATCACGATGTTCTCAACGTGTCCTATCCAGCCGCAGTGTCTTGTCCACCTCTTTATTCATTTTTTTTCCCACGTCTTTATTCCTTGGAATTTGTCTCGTCAGTTCTCTATATGCCGCATTAACGGATTTCTGTCTCTTGTCCCGTGAAATATTTTAATGTTTACTCTGAGTGCTCTGCCTCTGGGCATTGGAGTTTGACGATTTCATCTCATCTCATCTTGTTCCTCTTGTACCTTGTGATGTCGAGGTGCATCATAGACATTAGGAGAGTCCTCGTTTATGTGCTTCATATATTGTGATTCGAGGTATGGTGTCCGAGGGTCCTAGGTTCAAGCCCGGGTAAGGACCGGGATGTTTTCACGTGGACTTCTAGTAATAAAATTTCCCCTGGTCTCTGGGTAGTGAGATCGGACGCCCTTGTGTATTGTTGCACACGTAAAAGACACATTGGCAGTTGCAAATCGAAAAAGAGTAGCCTAACGGCACTGCCCGGGCAAAATTGAGGTATTCCACTGTGAACATAATCTAATCCAATGTTACCTCCAGGGGTTTGAGGTATTCCCTGTGAACATAATCTAATCCAATGTTTCCTCCAGGGGTTTGAGGTATTCCACAGTGAACATAATCTAATCCAATGTTGAAAATCTACACAAAGTATTTCAGAATCCTCGCCTGTGCTATGGAGTTCGTGCACTGAGCTGAGTTGCTCAGGACTCAGCTTTGAGTTAGGAGTAGAACGGAGCACTTATGAGTTACACCCGTGTGCCGTGATGTTGATCCGTCGACTAAACTAAACTTATCCGTGATTCCCATGGATTCTGTTATCCTTTGTCTATCGTGTACATGGTCGGCGTCTTCTTCTGGTTCCGTTTGGTCTGTAAATCATTGCTTGTTGTGGTATACTGTTAGTTGGTAGCCTAGTTATATGGCCAAATTTGCTGTTTTTTGCTCATGAAATGTAGGGCTGCTTACTATAACCCCAGCTTTAGTCCTGATTTCTTCATTTCTGATTTTCACTCTTCTTGATACTTAATACGAATGATTGGGGTAGACTCTGTTCACAGTGGAATACCTCAAACCCCTGGAGGAAACACTGGGTTAGATTATGTTCACAGTTGAATACCTCAAACCCCTGGAGGAAACATTGGGTTAGATTATGTTCACAGTGGAATACCTCAAACCCCTGGAGGAAACATTGGGGTAGACTCTGTTGACAGTGGAATATCTCAAACCCCTGGAGGAAACATTGGGGTAGACTCTGTTCACAGCGGAATACCTCAAACCCCTGGAGGAAACATTGGATTAGATTATGTTCACTGTGGAATGCCTCAAACCCCTGGAGGAAACATTGGGTTAGATTATGTTCACAGTGGAATACCTCAAACCCCTGGAGAAAACATTGGATTAGATTATGTTCACAGTGGAATACCTCAAACCCCTGGAGGAAACATTGGGTTACACTCTGTTCACAGTGGAATACCTCAAACCCCTGGAGGAAACATTGAGTTAGATTATGTTCACAGTGGAATACCTCAAACCCCTGGAGGAAACATTGGGTTAGATTATGTTCACAGTGGAATACCTCAAACCCCTGGAGAAAACATTGGATTAGATTATGTTCACAGTGGAATACCTCAAACCCCTGGAGGAAACATTGGATTAGATTATGTTCACAGTGGAATACCTCAAACCACTGGAGGAAACATTGGATTAGATTATGTTCACAGTGGAATACCTCAAACCCCTGGAGGAAACATTGGATTAGATTATGTTAACAGTGGAATACCTCAAACCCCTGGAGGACACATTGGGTTTCACTCTGTTCACAGTCGAATACCTCAAACCCCTGGAGGAAACATTGGGTTAGATTATGTTCACAGTGGAATACCTCAAACCTCTAGATGAAACATTGGATTAGATTATGTTCACAGTGGAATATCTCAAACCCCTGGAGGAAACATTGGGTTAGATTCTGCTCACAGTGGAATACCTTAAACCTCTGGAGGAAACATTGGGTTAGATTCTGTTCACAGTGGAATACCTCAAACCCCTGGAGGAAACATTGGGTTAGATTCTGTTCACAGTGGAATACCTCAAACCCCTGGAGGTAACATTGGATTAGATTATGTTCACAGTGGAATACCTCAAACCCCTGGAGGAAACATTGGGTTACACTCTGTTCACAGTGGAATACCTCAAACCCCTGGAGGAAACATTGAGTTAGATTATGTTCACAGTGGAATACCTCAAACCCCTGGAGGAAACATTGGGTTAGATTATGTTCACAGTGGAATACCTCAAACCCCTGGAGAAAACATTGGATTAGATTATGTTCACAGTGGAATACCTCAAACCCCTGGAGGAAACATTGGTGTCAAAGACTTGACCACATCCCCTCCGCCAGGGAGAGCGGTCAATCCTAGAGGGACCAGGAGGAGATGCGGTGCCCGAGGCAAGAGCAGGGGAGATGAGGGAAGAGTGGAAGGTTAGCCACTCCCTCATGATACACGCAAGCGGTGTGCAGAGAGTTAGCACTCTAATCACGATACCACCACACCTCATGAAGCCAGAGCACAGTTGAGTAGACACTCAACAGGCCACGTTTTGCCAGCAGCGTGCGATGTGAGGTAACACGCACGAAGGAGAAGGTCACCCCCGCGGGGTGTGTAACCACGGGAGAGACGTCCGGCAGACGGGAGACTGGACTTGGGGCGTTCACATCGTTTAGAATAACGTTAGGAGTTTTGGGTTCACTCGTAGATAGAGTTAGCATAGGGTTAGCAGTTTGTGTTAGATAATTCTGTGGCTATATATTGTGTATTGCATTAGCGACTGTTTACCGCTTGTAAGCGAGCCAACGGCAATAAAATGGACCATGCATTTTGCCTCCCACACGACTTGTAAGTTGTCTGGTACGAGTGTGTGAGAAGTACCCGATGAAACCTGTCAGTTAAGTTGTTGACAGGCCAGGGTAATTGTGGTGTCAGAAGTGGTGCTTGGACGAAAGCGCCAAGCTAATACCCACAGTAAATGGTAATTGTGGTTGTCAGAAGTGAAGCTTGAATGTAATATTCAAGCTACTCCACTCGTCCACGAGGCTCTAAGACTAGGGTTTAATTTGTGTAGTGACGATGATTTGTGCAGACGAGAGAAGTTTGCAGGCTAGAAATGTGCCTATCGTGACGTATTAAACTGTTTAATTGTGTTTATGAAGTATTTATTTAGTGAGGTTATGTATTCATCAAAGCTGTAAGTATTAATATTCTTGCTTTCTCATATTTATTTATATATTTACCTTTTTGTTGAGAAATGAGTACCAAAAATGATTCAGGGCGGAGCGATACAAAACAAAGCCGACAATATCGATTTTTCATCGCGCTGTGCTGTGACGTCAGATGATTGACAAACAGTCGTCTGGGCTCATTAGCATACAGCAATCGAGTGTGTAGAAATTTGCTAAACAGCTGCTCGCCTGAATCGGTACGTTATATCATTTATTATTTATTTATTTCAACTACTAAAGGAATATATTTATTTATTTAAACATTATGATGTTATTTTTATGTCGTTAAAACCAGATATGCATATTTTTGGTCATATTTTCTCTGTGTTTACCGTCACGATGGAACTATTTTTTGGCCTGGCAGATGATACTTGCCTGCACAACACGTACAGAAATTAAATAAATTAGTAACATAAGGCAATAACTGATAGAGCAAAGACAGGACATTGACATTTAAGTCATTTAATACATATTCTAGTTGTTCGTGATTCTGTCATTGTCTAAGTCATTGTCCTTAGTTGTCAGGGTAATTATATCGTGCACCTCTGGGCGTAACACTGCCGCCCTACATATCGAAGAGTGAACAACAGCTGTGTACGGAGGCCGGTGTGCCAACTAAGGTGTCCCAATTACGTAACGTGTTTCCACCCTAAAGTATCAAGGTTACCTGTGTCGACGGAGTTCCGTTCCCCGATCCTCGGGAACGTTAAAGCTGAGTACAACTATATTTTTGGCATGCATTGTGATTAATAGTGCATCTCTTTTTTTTCAGCTTGTGATACACTATTATATTTTCTTTGTACTCTGATTGTCCAACATAGAATTGTTGTTCAGCATATAGACTGGAAATAAAATTAATATTCCTTAACGAGGAACAAATAGATAACATCAGAGATAAATAGCTTAAGTAGACAAAGTAATTTAGATCAACGCTAGCATAATTACCAAACAATATGTCAACGTTACGTGATTTCATAAGAGAAGGCAAAGCATTAGGACACACAGGAAAAGAACTACAACAATATTCTGATCAAAAATATAAAGAAGCAAAAGATGCTGAGAGAGAGGAACGCACACGAAAATGGGATGCGGAGAAAGAGGAACGGGAACGAAAAAGACAACACGAATTGGAAACTAGACGAAAAGAAATAGAAATAAAGCATCAAAAAGAGATGGTGCAACTAGCTGAGATAACAAAACAAAAAGAAAAGGAGATTAAGCAACAACAGCTAGAACATGATAAGAAGATTAAACAACAACAGTTAGAACATGATGAGAAGATTAAACAACAACAGTTAGAACATGATGAGAAGATTAAACAACAACAGTTAGAACAAGATAGGGAAAAACAAATACAGGTAGAATCAGAGACACGGTTAAAGATGAAACGTATAGAGTTAGACTCACGCGCAGAAATCGCTGCCACTAAACTAAGAAGTCAACAAGAGGAAAATAAGTTCAAGAAGTACAAAAATATTATCAACCCATACGGTAAAGATGACTCCATATCAGCATGGACAGATAATGTGGAATATCAATTCAAATATCACCAAGTTCCATTAGAGATGTGGGCCCCAATTTATATGAGAAATCTCAGTGGTGAGCCCCTTAAAGTAATAGAAGATATACCAACAGAGCTCAAATCTAACTATCAATACATCCATGATAGGATTATGCAGCACTTTTTTCTTGATGCCCCTGGGTATCAGGTTCAATTCTCAAATCTAAAACCTAAACAAAATGAGACATTCATTGATTACGTCTCAAATGTTCAGATGGTACTAAACAGGTGGCTGAAAGCAGCTAACATAGGAAAAGACTTTGATAGATTAAAAAACCTAATAGCTATGGACAAGGTTATATCTACTATACCTTCTCCTTTTGCTAAGTTTTTGCAGCAGTCAGACATTGAGAACATCGAGCAGTTTCAGAAAATAGGCTCGAAATATTTTTCTGCAAACAGAGATATTTTTAAGACCTCGATTGACTCGGAAATAGTTTCTTGTGTGAAAGACCAACCAAAAAATTATCAGAAGAATAGAAAACCATTTCATAAAATCCACAAGAAAGAAAGTAAAGTATCAAAATGCATCTACTGTCAATTGTTTCATGACACTTCTTCAATGTGTGACAAATCGCCAGATTATCCGGCACATCTGGAAAATGTCATCAAAAAGCAGCAAAGTAAAAGATCTGCACGCAGACGTGCGATCAAATGTTTTTTTTGTTCCTGTTATGGCCATTATAGTAATAAGTGCCTTGGTCGGCAGCGTATGAAAGCCAGTAATGCCATTTTGATCGACACCTCGTTAGATAGTGGTAGTAAGAATAAATGTGCAGTTGAAAATGAAGGTGAGGTTGAGTGTACCTTACCTTTCAGCCAAGCTGAAGATGTATGTGGGGCAAACGATATGTTGAGCTTCGACAGCTGTGAACGATGTCACCAATTCCATACAGACTCAAACCTAGAATGTGGACATACAGTACTATGCTCATCTGAGAGTGTAAACGCAGCAGTAGCCTCCAGAGGCAATCTTGTGTTCCACAATGCGATGGTCAATAATGTAGCATGCCAGTGTTTGCTGGACAGCGGCAGTACCCTTATTGGTATTCGGAAAGAACTGGTGAATCCGGGTGATTACACAGGTGATACTGTCAAATGCCGTACCTTCTCGGGTAACATTGAAATTTACCCTTTGGCAAAAGCCCATATTGATTCTCCTTTTCTCTCTGGTACCTTTACTTGTGCAATACTAAACAACCCTTGTACTGATTTAATTCTGGGGTGCTTACCCCAACTAAAACATTGTACGATTGATGAAATAGTTGAATGGGAAAAAGTAAAGGCAACTATTACAACAGCCAAAACAGACACTTCAAAACATCATAACATATTACAAGATGAGACACTACTGATGCTTTCTACAACCAGCACAGATGACACAAACAAACAGAAACTTTTACACCACCAGAAATCTACTCTTAATGTGTCTCCATACTTAAAATTGTTAAAGGTCAAAGCCAGAGTGACCAAAAATGCATCTTGTTTATTTAGACCTAAGAATGGCATTTCAACTACAGGTCATGCTACTGGTAACCATGAACAGGTGTTACCTGTACAATACCGGTTAACTATGCCAAAATATGCACATAAAACACCGGTGACTGGTCATCTTGCATACAACAACACCAGACAAGGTTTTTTCAAGAAGATAAAATCATGTTTTCATAATATATTTGCGTGTAATGTCTGTCAACAATTGGTACAAAAGTTTAAGGGTAGACATCCTACACCTGAAGTACAACCTTCTATACTGGCTCCCAAGCCATTTGATAGAGGAAGGGTCAGTTCTACCACAAACACACAAACAACGGTGCAAGAACCAGTGATCTTGAACTTGATCAAGACAGATTTAGGCTACTTCCATACCAACGAAATGGCAACGACTATTCAAGGTGGTACATAACCATGGTACATGTTGACTATGAAATATCGATAAACAGACACTTAGAGATATTCCATGTCAACATACGTAAACTTTACTTTTCAAGACAACAGACAGAAGTAGTGACAGACGAACATATTGCAACAACACCTAGTGATCAGACGACAGACATACATAGCGCAACTACACTAGTTAGTGAGACTGGCAAATCCGACAATGTACATACATATAGTGAACTTATAGAATACACATGAATATATCAGAAGACTGATGACTGGACAAAACACTGACTGAAGCTCAGACATGGCTTTAATAGGTTGCGACTCTTCGGTCTCACTGTCAAACCGAGAAAAATCGAATTAGGCCTAACAGAAATTCATCTTGGGTCATGTCATTTTTCAAGATCAACTAAGGACTGACCAGAAAATTAGTACCAAAAGAATGAATCTGACCATGTCTACCAGAAATAATCAGGTCAGAAGCCTTCTGGAATTAGTGAATTACTCAGAAATTCAATATTCCAATGTTTTATAAGTATTTGTAAAATGAAATGTGAAAGATGCATTGTTAATTTCTGCATTGCCAAAATTGAAAATTCTTTTTGTAACATTCCAATCCTCCGCTTGCCTAATCCGAGGCTCGTTTATTATTTTAGGACAAATGCCAGCAGTACTAGGCCAATTTGGTGAGAGCATCTCCCACCCGAGCTGCTACGTGAGCCATAAGATCACACCTGCTTAGTCCAGAGATTATATACCACAGGTGCAGCACTATGGGTCATCTATGCGGTAGCAAAGCTCCAGCGAGTTCTGACGGAGGTGCGCTGCAATGTCCAGACTGACAACTCCCCGAGTGCGGTCATTCATAGAGTTATGCATCAAAATGACCGGATGTACAGGTGGTCACTAATTCTACCATCTAAGAGGATAAAATACCTGAAATCCCACATAATAATGTAGAGTGATAGTTAGTACATGAATACAGTACAATATGCTATGTAAAATAGGTTACATATACACCCATGGTGTGCTTAAGAGTGTACCAAGTACAACGAACTATCATGTGTCCGTAGACATTAACTTAAGAACTGTGCTACAGAACTTAGATACTACCGTGTGAATCAGGACAGCTCATTTCCAACTAAGCTCCAGGCCGGTGTATCATTTGTGTGAAATGTAGAAAACAGTGTCAGAACAGTGCTTAATTTCAGACCCATAAAGACCAAAGCTACGACACCAGCGAATCTCTACACGTGCACTACCGATGAACATTATTATGACCGTAAAATGTATTTCAGATACACAGGCAAAGTGTGTAGATATATTATGCCTATACAACCGAAGTACAAACATGAAGGCAAATACTAACCTGTGTAAACTGAATACCATGTATATAAACTTAATGTGATATGTAAAATAATAATTTTTTTTTAAATAGTTATAAATTAGAGGTAGAATTAGGTAATATAATAGGTCTCATTTATTTTAATAGGATAATTAGTACAGTAATTAACCCATTTACTTAACTTAGAATTAAATTAAAATATTAGTTTAGACATAAAAATAGTTAATTACAAGTTAAATTAAATTTATGATAGTAACAGTACCATTTAGAATATTATATTTCACTTAGCGTCAGTTAGTTTAGTTTATTCTAGCTTAATAAAACCATACCAGCTTACAAACATTACCAATGATTAGTATCATTCAGTTACGTCATAATAGGTTAAAAATAATAGATGAGTGAACATACATCATTTACAACATTTATGTTAAGAACATCATTCATATAATTTCTTTGTGCATTTAAAAACATTATTTAGCATAGTAGTTAGAAAAATGCATAATGTGTATTCACATCATCCAGGTAATTAAGGTACATAACTCATATCACACTAATTACATTTAAATAGTTACATTACATCCCCTAGATTAGATGAACATAACGAGTAGGATAAACAGATAATATAATTAACATAATAGAACTTAGGTAACACATTAAATACTTAGGTATAAAAGGAGAATAGTTTATGATAATATAAAATATGATACCTTAGGTTAGTGTAACATACGAGATGATGAGATCAAAGGGACAAGCCATCAACCCTGTCTCGCCCATGTAAATATAATGTACATATATGACTCGTGCAATGACTAGCGCACAGTCATGAGGCTCAATCATCTCAAACTGTGTCACTGAACAGTTTTTAAATGATCAGAAGAATTAGTGTGGAAGGATAATAGATGTGTGACAGAGGTAAGGGTGAAAAGAGTATGACAGAAGTGTGAAAGTGAGAATGAATGAAAGATAGACGGGAGAGAATGCAAGCAGTCAGCAAATTCTTCTGCTGTCTGCAACGACTTTTAATATTGGTTTGCGCTAATGTTGGTTTTCGCTAGGGAAATTGTGTTGGTGTGAATGTGTTGTCTGTGATATAGTTTGGAACTTAGAATACAGTATTTTGGGTCTCATAACAATGGAATGTAGTCACGAACTAGTGTTATACACCTGGTTGTGGCCACATTGAACAAAATTATGGCACTCAAAAAACTAACATACATACACACATAAGTTAGAAATATAGGGTAGAAGTTAGATTAGTAGATTTATTACATCCAAACACGCAAACAACCAGAAAAACAAACATATAAATTGCATACACTATTGCAGATCAAAGGCAGATAACTTTGGGGCCAGGGGACATAATAGACAACGAAGAACTAAATTAACAGTGAAATGAAGTCTTACGCGCGGAAGCGAAGAAGGTAAAGCCTGTCGCACACACTCTGCTAGATTGGTTGTTAAATATTATATGGGGGACATGAAGCAATTCATGTGTTGACCCTAAGAAAGTCAACTTTGTATGGGTAGTAAGTTAATTTACTATGTGAGGGCAGGTCTTATAAGACAACGGTCCGGTTCAGACATACCTCTGATAAATATAATATAGCATGTGAGAAAGGGGCTCACGCCAACCAGGCAAGTTTGTGGCGATTGCCAGTAGCCAAGTGAGGCTTTGTTACATTGTGACAATAGTTGTTAATGATCTATTGGAAAGCCCAGAGCCACGTTATCTAGTCTTTGACAAAAATTAGAGACACTAATTTTTTGTGTAGAAACCTCCTTGCGTCACAACCAATAAGTGAAAGTTGATGACGCAACACAAGAGGGGCGGGTGTGTGTCAAAGACTTGAACCACATCCCCTCCGCCAGGGAGAGCGGTCAATCCTAGAGGGACCAGGAGGAGATGCGGTGCCCGAGGCAAGAGCAGGGGAGATGAGGGAAGAGTGGAAGGTTAGCCACTCCCTCATGATACACGCAAGCGGTGTGCAGAGAGTTAGCACTCTAATCACGATACCACCACACCTCATGAAGCCAGAGCACAGTTGAGTAGACACTCAACAGGCCACGTTTTGCCAGCAGCGTGCGATGTGAGGTAACACGCACGAAGGAGAAGGTCACCCCCGCGGGGTGTGTAACCACGGGAGAGACGTCCGGCAGACGGGAGACTGGACTTGGGGCGTTCACATCGTTTAGAATAACGTTAGGAGTTTTGGGTTCACTCGTAGATAGAGTTAGCATAGGGTTAGCAGTTTGTGTTAGATAATTCTGTGGCTATATATTGTGTATTGCATTAGCGACTGTTTACCGCTTGTAAGCGAGCCAACGGCAATAAAATGGACCATGCATTTTGCCTCCCACACGACTTGCAAGTTGTCTTGTACGAGTGTGTGAGAAGTACCCGATGAAACCTGTCAGTTAAGTTGTTGACAATTGGATTAGATTATGTTCACAGTGGAATACCTCAAACCCCTGGAGGAAACATTGGGTTAGATTCTTTTCACAGTGGAATACCTCAAACCACTGGAGGAAACATTGGATTAGATTATGTTCACAGTGGAATACCTCAAACCCCTGGAGGAAACATTGGATTAGATTATGTTAACAGTGGAATACCTCAAACTCCTGGAGGACATATTGGGTTTCACTCTGTTCACAGTCGAATACCTCAAACCCCTTGAGGAAACATTGGGTTAGATTATGTTCACAGTGGAATACCTCAAACCTCTAGATGAAACATTGGATTAGATTATGTTCACAGTGGAATACCTCAAACCCCTGGAGGAAACATTGGGTTAGATTCTGCTCACAGTGGAATACCTTAAACCTCTGGAGGAAACATTGGGTTAGATTCTGTTCACAGTGGAATACCTCAAACCCCTGGAGGAAACATTGGGTTAGATTCTGTTCACAGTGGAATACCTCAAACCCCTGGAGGTAACATTGGATTAGATTATGTTCACAGTGGAATACCTCGAACCCTAGGAACAAACATGACCCACGGTGACCCACCCCCAGCCAGACCCTGTGTGCTGTGCTGATTCATGATCAGGTTACATCCTAATGCGACTCTCTTGCACATCGCGCTGGTTGATGAGATGGGGAGTAGACAGCGAGCTCTACAAGAATCCCCACGGAGATGCTACTTTAGTACATGGGGGTTGACATCAACCAGGCTCGCACACGCAAGCCCTATATGGGGCTCTCATTAACTGAACGGCAGTGCACCGTCTCTCTTTCTAAGGATTCACAACCAAGCAACAGTACGTGCTGCTGCTTCCATGGTTGAGATGAGTTGAGTTTAGTTTAGTAGGGTTGAGTTGAGTAGAGGTACGTTGGGTTGATTCAAGAACGGACAGCCTTACAGCTGCCATAATTGTACCTCTGAGATTCATGATTGGGTTATGGGTTAATACGAGGCGAAGTCATTAGATAATTGGTTTTACGAATAACTTGTTTACTTTAGTGGGAACCAGAAATTGTGTGTGTATGTGTGTGTGTGTGTGTGTGAGTGTGTGTGTGTGAGTGTGTAAGTGTGTGTGTGTGTGTGTTATTTCTCAGCATAGCCTGGCAATACACTTGGTCCACCTGTTAACTAGCTTGTAGGATGCCTTGTAGGAGATGAGAGCCGATGTCATAGCATTCAGGACATAACTATACGTGCTCCGTTCTCTTTTTCAACAGTGACCGAAGAGTCGCAAAACTACTGGTAGCAGTCTGACTATGTGTCCGTCTGGTCTGCTTTCTATTTCCACAAGTGGCTAACCCATCTGCCTCGCGCTCCGCCTGGCCTGTCCTCGGTGTCCACAAGTGGCTAACCCATCTGCCTCGCGCTATGCCTGGCCTGTCCTCGGTGTCCACAAGTGGCTAACCCATCTGCCTCGCGCTACGAAGGTTGTAGGTGCGTTTTCCGTCTCCGTCAATTGGTTCACAGTAATTTTCGAGGATCGTGGGGATCGTCGCTGCAGCTACAAATCTCGTGCCTTGTGAGACAATTTTGGCAGACCGTATTGCGGACAGAGACCCGTCTTATGGTGTAAAACATGATGCTATGAAATCGACTCTCTCACCTTTAAACCTGTTTAAAGCGGAAATAAGACACTTTTCCCCCGTTACTATGCATGGCCCTCTTGGGCAAGGCAGACACCCATTTAGGTCCCCCCCCCTCCCCACCCCTCAATCAGGGAGAATATGAAACTATGCAAGGAGGTGGCAGATTGAGCATGTGAACATCCAATAGATAGTTGTTGGGTATGGTTTCAAGTTCTTTATAGAGACAGTAGCTACTGTCTCCAACCAGTACAGACACTAGCGCAAAGGAAAGTACTGGCAGACTACACATTTTTTACAGACACATGGACAACTTGTAAGAGAAGACTTTGTACAGCAGTTGTCCTCAACCGTAGGGGAAATTCCCCCCCCCCCCCACCACCCACTACCGAGGAAATTTTAGGGTTTCCAGGGGTGAATTAAGATTATTTCAAGATCGTGTTAATATAAGAACCGATTACTTTATATTGTTTTTCCCTCCAGACTTTACGGTTCTGTACTTCTCGCCCTTCTGAAATTCGTTTTATAACGTAAGTCGACCCGCAAATCACGTTTTATGTACAGGTCTAGACTTGTTCTAGTATGTGTTATTAAATTTAGCTTAAACTTTTACGTATACTCTGTATGGGCGGGAGTGTGGTGGGAAAGGGGTAAGGGGGGGGGGGGGGATTTCTAGAGAGGAAATACAAAAAAGGGAATGACGTTCTGAACATATGGTGAAGGGGTGGGGTGTATGGACCAAAACAGGTTGAGAATCCACTGCTGTAGAGAATATGCAACTAACTAAACTTTCGCTGATAAGATCGCACAATCATCATCATCACAATGTATCTTGTAAAGTAGCGTTAGTGTTCATGTCACTCCACATATCTCAGTTCACGGTCTCAAAGTACACGGAAAATAATTTATGTGTGACAGACGACGGTTACAAAGTCCTGATAGATATTGCAAGCTATATCTCCTCTATTTACGACAACTTGGCGAATAGACAGACAGACTGGTATGACCTAGAAGAGCTAATTGTCTTCGGAAACTTTTTACTGGTGCATTTGCCCATGCATGGTCTAGCAGGACTCGGTTTCGTCGCAAAGATCCTGAGCTGAATGCTTGGAGCTATACTGTACGCTGTGAATTTGTTTCGGAATGCTCTGTATCCATTGTTGCTATGTTGTGAATTGTAGATTCAGAACATGGCGGACGGCTAGTAGCTGTCACTCTTGGGCCTGCCGTATGTGAAAATGCGTGTGCGGGCTGCTTGTGTTTGTACGACTACTGTCTTCTTCAACAATGAAATGCAATTTAAGTAAAGGACTGCTTGTTGTCGGTATTCTGGTCATTTGGTCTTATCGACTCTGTTGTTTCGTTCATGAGTTCACATGAGACTACCATGAGCATTTCGTGTGGTTTTCGCTGGCACAGGAATGGCGCCACTAAAGCGCGACCTGTAACTATGAAGTTGGATCCGTACAATTACGACTACTACTACTTACCACGATTAGGTTAATCGCAGTGAACGCAAACGTTTTTGTTTTATTTTTCAAGACCCTAAATCACACAATTAACACAAGTGTTGTTTAGGGCCATTTCTTTTTCAGGAACCCGAAATCAAACAATTAACACAAGTGTTTTAAGGCGTTTCTTTTCCAGGAACCCTAAATCTCACGATTAACACAAGTTGTTGTTTAGGGTCATGTCTTTAATTAAAGAGGTCAGTGTGGCAAAGTGGATCAGATCCCTCGCTCTTACACTTCCGGTGGGCTGGCGGCGGGGTAGTGGGATCGTTTCCTACACCGATAAGTTGGACTAACACGTTGACGTCTCGTTCAGAGAGCATTGGCAAACTATTGAACGTTAAAACTTATCTAGTAAATTTATCTCGGGTAGAGGTTGAGCGCAACGACCTGCAAAACAACATGTAACTATAATCAGCTGAATCAGTCATACATAGACAAGTGTCCAGAATGTTTGTGATCATCAAATCTGTCCTGAGCCTGGTCTATGGAGCATCAACATGTAACTATAATCAACTGAATTAGGCATACAGAGACAAGTGTCCAGAATGTTTGTGATCATCAAATCTGTCCTGAGCCTGGTCTATGGAGCATCAATACCATTTCCCCTTAGATCCGTAAGTGTCTTTAAATGCCACTGCCTCTACGCCATGTTGGTCCATATTTCTAAGTATCACGTATAAAATTAATTGATTAGCACTCAAAGAGGTAATGGAAAGAAGTAGACAACCATAGAGCGCTGTAGATAATATAAACATTGAAAACTATCGGCAAACGGCTATCACCTACAAATGACCACAGCGCCTTTAGAATACTCGGGGTGAATATGTAATCATTAATCTTTACATTCCAAGTGTGACCTCTGGTCACTTCTTTTGTATTGAAGACTCCCAGTGGAGTGTTGGCCCACAACCACGTTGTCAAGCCTGTTTTTTTAGGCCAGCTCCTTGTTGGTTGGATGATATCTTAATTGTTCAGCGGTTTGAAGTAGCCAGTATCATGCCAAACCTCTCTGCTGGCATCTTAGGTCATGCACAGAAGGTTACAGAATGACTGTTCTTTACTTTCCCTTTGGGGTCCGGGTAATACATGGTAATCTCTGGTCTCTACTTCTATACTTCACTTGTATGAGTGTCAATCAATACTTCTAGTATGGTAACACACTAGACCCCCCCCCCCCCCAAAAAAAAAAAAAAAAATAAACGCTTTAGGTACAACACAAGTCGAATATGTCACTTCCAAACTTCGACATAAACTCGCTGACAAACAAGTGTACTTAGATGCTCGACCAACGCTATACCTTTATATTCATTCATTCAGTAGAATGTCCTTTGCAGATCCTCACTCCCATAACAATCTTCAGGAAAAATTCTCGATCATAAGCAAAATGTCCCACGCCCGATACACCCATCTGGAGATTATCCGCCACAACACGCACCAATCTTCTCTTTGTCCTTCCTCTTCCTCTTTTTATTAATTCCCCCCCCCCCCCCCCCCCCATTATTGTTCTCTCCAAACTTTCGTGACTTTTCAAGTGACCAAAATATTTCAACTTTCTTTGTTTTATCGTCTTTAACAGGCAAACTTCTTCAGTATTCAGCTCTAGAAGTATGGATACATTTGTTCTTTTCTTTACTTAAGATATTCTTAAAACCAGTCTATAACATTTATATTCAAAGGCATTTATGCGCTGTTCAGCTTGTTTAATAAGTGTCCAGGTCTCACAGGTGTATGTTGCAATGGGAAAGATGCATGCTCTTAAAAATCTAATTTGTTTAGTTCTATCTGCCCAACTCCACAATTTATCAGTTGTTTTAGTCTTTGAAGAGCAATAGATATTCGTCTTTGTTTCATTGTGTCACCATTGTTGGTAATCAATGACCCAAGATATTCAAAATTTTCCCCCAACTCCAATTTTTCCTCATTAACATATATTTCTTTCTCCATAGTAGTTTCATCTGTGTACAAAGATAATGTATACAGATACCTTTATATACCAGCTAATATTATGCGACAGGTTAATGTCGGCGTGGCTGAATGGATAGGAGCTTTAACTCCTAAACTTCCGGCGTGCTGATGCTGAGCTAGCGGGTTCAACCTCTACACCGGTCGGTTGGACTAAAATGTTGACTTCTCGTCCTTGACCTGGGGATGTAAATTACAAGTACTTCTGAAGTCGAAGTGGGTTCGCCTGATGCCGAGGGACACTGGTAACAGGGAAAGCTAATGCACACACAAAAATCAGCCAAGTGCAACAGAAGTATGAGCACCTGTATGACTACGCTTGAGTTTAAAGAGAGCGAACTAAACATACGAAACGAGACAGGTTCTAATCTCCGTAAGTCTATAGTTTTAATTGTCATATAATCCAGTGTGTGCTTCAGTCTCTACTTCTTGCTTTTAGATCATCAGTACCCGTGAATGTGCATACTCATGCTGTGTGAATGGCTCCCCAGCGAGTGATACTCTGTGTATAGCTGTGTTAAAGGTACACGGTTTCAATAGAGACGATCGACCTCAATTTACCGAATTCTACCCCGTCTGGCTCCGTCTCTAGAATCGGAACGACAAGCCAGCTGCCCAGAGTATCACACAAAGTCTCCGTGGCTCATCGATGACACCCAATGCATCTTCGGAAACACTGCACCCTTTGTCTTAATGACGCTGTCCGTACAGGAACCCATGATTTTCAGCACGCGAGGAAGACAGCTAACCACGTCGACATAGATACCCATCCCCACCTGCTACCCGCATCTACATACCTGATGTTGTATTTCCACCACACGTAGCACGATGCTACTTGTTCTTTCTCACACGGATATGTCTTTGTCAATGTACAAGTCGTGTGCTCTATGCCCCGTGTACCGGATCATAGTAAGACAAACAGAAAAACACAGGTATTTAGAATGTAGACGTCACCCTGCCTCAAGGCTAACTAGATAAATATATTCGAGTGTCGATCTTATATCCGGGATGAAATTCTGGCGTCTCCATAATTTACACACACGGCGCGTGGTGTGTTTGTCAGTGGGCAAAGTATAGAAATATAATACGTCATGCTACAGATATAGCCATTGTGACAAGCTGTCTAACAAGAGGTGAATAGATAAGCCAGTTTGCTGAGAAACAGCGCTCCTGGCACATTGCCTGATTCTCTTGTAAACAGACAAATAGATATACACACAGAGTTAGTTGCATATCCTTTACAGGACGTCGCAGTCAACCCCCGTATTTTGGGCTGTTTTTGACTTCTCAAATTTACGTTTCAGTAGTTTGCCATTGCTTTCTGAACGACCGGCAAACATACCAATGTATGAAAACCAGCGTAAGGCGGTATGCTGCCAAATAGCCGCAGCTGTGTTTCGAACACGGTTTGCAGGATTACGAATTGCATCGGTACACAAAGAAAGCAAAACAAAATGTCTCACTGCTCTTTGAATACTTAAAGGTGAAAGGTAAAGGCCAGAGAATTGACCTTATTGCACCGGATCTTATAGCCCGGCAGGCGTCAGGCCGTACTATGTTGCTTCAGCGATGACCTCTCGGGCTTCCGAACAAATTGCGCTGGTGGTATAAACGATGCAAACATACAACAAATCCAGCACCTTGAGAACGCGAGGGAATCGACTTGACCATATCTCCACCAACTTCTCCTCCCTCATCCCTCCCACATGATCTTTGTAAGTGAAATTAAGCAATGAAGTGGGGGAGGGGATGGCGTGAGTGGTCTCGAGGAATGGTGTCCGCCTTGAGTGCTGGAGGTTCCGGGTTCAAGCCTGGTGAGGGCCGGGTTTTTTTTTTTTTCACATGGACTTCTATAATAACATTTCCCCTGGTCTATGGGCAGTGAGATCGGACGCCCGTGTGTATTGTTGCGCACGTAAATAAAAAAACCTTGGCACGTGGAAATCGAAAAAGAGTAGCATAACGACGCTGCCCGGGAAAAATTTCGATTTAAAAATCTGCCCAAAGTATTTCAGGATCCTCGCTGGTGCTACGAAGTTCGTGCACCGAGCATGAGATTTCCGGACTCAGGCTTGAGTTAGGAGTGGAACGGAGCACTTATGGGTTACACCCGTGTACCGTGATGTTGATCCGTCGACTAAACTAAACTAAATTAAGTAATGAAAACCTATACACGCTTTCACCGCATTGGGCATGAGACAGTATGGAAAAATGGTTTTCACATACCGCCTTTTTGAAACAGAAAGTTCACCGTCCAGTATAAGTTCAAAATTAGTGAGTGACCGGGCGCTGACTTGATCATGGCCTGCTAACCGAGAGTTTACCTTTCGTTGTTAATGAAATGAGAAATTCAGGAAACATGAAACCAAAACTTAGCATAGGCTTTGTCGGGAACTGTCAGTTTGGGCAAGAAATACAACGGAGGGGCAGATTTATAGCAGTGGGAATGTGCTTGAGCTGGGAAATCTAATTTAAAGAGCATGAACTCAAACAAGGACGATAAACTCAGGACCATGAACTTCAGAGACAATGTAGATTTGGGTTAATGATATGATGGTAGTATGCAAATTAAGCAGGGTACGCGAAGTACTGATTGGGTAGCCCTTCACAAGGAGAGAAGCATGGTCACGTGATTCGAGAAAGGCGCCAATTCAAGAGGTGATATATACGTTGGATCCAGTCAGTTTAGACAGTGTGGAACGAGCAAGAGTGCGGTAGCAACAGATCCGAGGGCTGGGCGGTCGCCCAGCCCAGCAGGAAGTGTGAGTTGGGAACTTCAGCAATGGTGATGTCTATATCCCAGGCTGTTTAGTGTCTAAGAAGATGGAGGGGCAGTATTAAAGACGGAAGAGATGCACATATCACAGTTTCGTCTGGACTGCCGAAGTAAAGTAGGATGGTCAAGGATCTGTGAACCATTTATTCCAGATAGATAAATCTGATGGAGTGGAACGCAAATTCCGAGGATCACAAAATGGCGTGCAAGCCATTTGAGAAGGACTGTTGGCTAAAGAGCACTCAGTAGTTGCAGATGATGGCTAACGTCAGATAGGACAACCACTAGCCAGACTGCGATCGGAATCACACGGGAGACACTGCGGTTGGAACCACACAGGAGACTAATGTCAAATACAACTGGAAACCGGTGGTGGGATCCACGGCAAACGAGGTTGAAGAGAGCAATCGCATTTCAAATATGGGACCCAGATGATCAACGGGACGACAGAAGAAGAATGTAAGTTGACATAAGACTTAGTTTAATTGTATATTATAATCAAGTATCTTAGTTTAGAGAGCTATAGCAAACTACTGTAGGTAAGTTTACCGAATAATTATGAGCAGTCGACAAAGGATTAGGATTGGATGCGGCGTCCTGCAAATTACGTATATATAAATGGCTGGTCTATAGTGTTGGGAGTCATATTAATCGGAGAGATAAGCAGAGTGTGGATAAACTGTATATGTTCATGTAAACTGAGCCATTAGCCTACAAGATTAATGAGAACTAGGCTAGTGCAAGTGCATGTAAATACGAAGAGATGGCAGTATTGCAAGAATATAGACACAGCGACCAAACACAGCAGACGACAGAAGAAGATAGCCAGGCACTCGCGATCACTAGGTCACCCAGACAATAGGGGCAGGTGAGATCGTTGGCCAGAGACGGGGCGGGCACAGGAAAGAATGCGTGTCTTTTGTTAGCTGGACATAGGTGAAAGGAGGTCGCGCTTCTGCGGTTGTGTAGCTAAGGTGTAGTTAGGCTGGCCCGGCGTGGTACAGGCAGCGAGTTCAGATCTTCGGGTGAATGGTTAAATACTTAATGTTGGCTGTAGGCGGCGCGTGGGAAATAGGCTATAATAATGTTAGTTAAATATATATAGACGATAGATTACTGTGTTTACAATAAGGTTCTTAATTTATGTTATGGCTAAGATATACTAATACTAGTATAGATAAAGAACCGATAGATGTTAAGGGACTTTGTAGGTAGTGAAAGACTAAGGTTTATTCTCACATAAAACTCACGGGTATTGTTTTATAATGTTTCAGATTTTTGTCTGGGTAAACTGGAGTCGCCTGGATAAACCAGGCATAGCTGAATAAACAGTTACCCGCTGAACAAGTTGGATGGGAGCGAATTAATTCCCTGGGTATATGGATTGATGGATCAATCTATGGATCAGATGGGTATTTGGGCTGAATATATGGACCACTAATAAGCCTACGGAAGATAGTTACGAAACAAAGGCCGGTGTAATTCCTAGCTTTAGTCTTTTACTTCATGCGGTTAATAGGTGATAATAAGTGGCATTCCCCTAACATCCAGTGGCATAGGCTGTTACACTATCTCTCTCTCTCTTGTGAGGCAATGCAGCATCGTATTATTACAGTTCAATATGCATTATGTGTCTGCAATGCATGTACTGATTACTCTATGCGATTATGTTGTAGATTGTCACTCTGTTATTGTTCAAGAAGGAAATAAATATATTATTGAGTTGTCTTTTATTTCGACTTGTCAGTCTGAGATTGTGTAGATTATAGTAGTTTAGAGACTTTGTGAGGTGGGTTGTACATCTCTTCTATAACCTGATGACATACACCACGAGACATTGATGGTGCAATAGTAATTAACTATTGTTCTCACGCGGAGACACGAACCTACATCTGTCGTATCCCTTACTCTCATCCTCTTTTTCTCCTTCTCCCTTGTTCTCCCTCTTTCTTTACTATCGAAGGTAGTGTGTAGTAGGCAGAGTTCGACTGAGGAACGAACTTTTAGGCTTCACACTATTTACATCATTTCCCTCATCATTCCTTTCTTTCTCTTCTCTCTCTCCTTCCTCCCTCCTCTCCCTTCTTCCTCTTCTTTTCTAGCTGTCAAAGGCATATGGTGATAAACCGCATAAATACAGGGGTTCTAGAAACTGGCAATGACGAGAGAGCTGACGACATAAATAAAAATAAAGAGGCAAGTTGAGTATCTCGACCACGTGGAAAGATAAAACTCTTATAAAAACCATACTGGAGGGTAAAGTTGAAGGCAAAACTCGAATCCGTCGAGTTGTGGATGGAACCCATGACCACGGGGAGGCAGACGAGCGTCTAGCCACAACCCATGACCACGGGGAGGCAGACGGGCGTCTTGCCACAACCTATGACCACCGGGCCGGCAGACGTCTAGCGACTACCCTACCGCACCTTCCCATGCTCTACGAGACAAGGAAATACACATACACAGCACTTCATAATTACATACCACATTCAGAAAAATTTGGTGTATCTTATGCAATAAGTCACTATCAATGAATGTAAGAAAGAGGGTGTTGAAGTGCTATATAGAAAGTATTTTACTGTATGGCAGTGAATCTTGAAATGTAAATGAACAACTTAGGAAGAACTTGGAAGCAACAGAGATATGGTTCCTATGACGAATGTTGCGAATTCCTTGGACTGCCAGAGTAACTAGCGACGATTGCCTGAAAAAGGCTAATGGAACAATAAGAAAGAGACAAACAACTTTCTTTGGTCATGTGATGAGAAGAGAGGCATTGGAGAACGTCGTGACGACTGGAATGGTCAAGGGGAAGAGACAGAGGCAGACCAAGAGAAATGATGCAGGATGGATTGAGACGGTGGCATGGAGGAATATCATCAGCAGAGTTGAACCAGAACACCAAAGACCGAGATCTGTGGAGAGTCATGAACGCATACGCCACCCGGTATAGCACTTGATGATGGAAAAAAAGAACATTGCTTAAAAGTCGACAGGGTCGGCTTCATTGCACCAGTTTTATCCCATATGGCTCGGTCTCTTTCCGCAGCGAGGAAAGCGTCGCACCAAGAACGAACTCCGTAGCCCTAGCGACGACCCACAGGAGTCTCCGAAAAATTTCACTCTTGAACCGAAGGTTGCGGCCCGGAATCGAACCCACAACCTTCGGAGCCCGAGTCAAACGGCTTGACCACTTCGCCACGGAGACTCCCAATGATTGATGATGATTATACCCACATATACACATGCAGTCGAGGTGGCTCAGTTGTTAGTGACCGTGCCTGCCAAGATAGCCAGCCTGCTCCGTGGCTAAAGGCTTGCGAACGCGGTTCGTGAGCCGGGTACCAGGCGTTCGAAGCTCAGCTGCGACCGATTGGTGCAGCAGACCGTGTCGCGTTGTGTTATAGCGTGCTGGTATGGGAGCCGGTCGTTCACAAAGCAATGGCAAACTACTGAACGTAACACTTGCCTAGTACATCAACAGCAGCTGAAAAATGCTGATGTTGACTGCAACGTCCCGCAAGGGATACGCAACTTTAAAAAAAAAAAACACTTCTGTTTGCATAGAAGCTGCAAGAATCTCCCAATCGATAATGCTTCGATATTTTGGAGCAATAAATTATTGTTCGTCGAATTCAGCAAACGAAATACGTTTTGTTTATTAACTCCATGATGGCTAATAAGCAGATGTTTTCAATGACAAAGATGTCTGCTAAAGTTCAATGAGGTTGGGCCAATAACGAATCCTTGTGATCATGATAAATATCTCATCTCAGTTGAGTTTTGAACTTAGGGCTACAGACCGGAAGGTATATGTACAACTGCTACATTATCTTTGCTAAGAGATACGTATATATATATATATATATATATATAATATATATATATATATATATATATATATATATATATATATATAATATATATATATATCGGTACTTTCGTTAACTGATAGACACGAACGGACCGATACATAAAGACAAGAAATTGAATACATGATATGCATAAGCACATGCGACATACGTGTATTCTTCATTCAGCCAGCTCTACGCCCACTCAATGGTCTAACCCATTCACTTATCTATTCATAAATTGAAGATTACAGACATTGAATGAGCGAGAGACAAACAAATACGTAGGTAGACCTAGTGATAGACAGATACATTGGCTATCGGACAGGCATATGGTTAGACAGGCAAACATATAGAGAGACAGACAGGCAGGCAAGAAGACAAACAGACTGATTGATTGATTGATTGATTGATTGATTGATTGATTGATTGATTGATTGATTGATTGATTGATATATAGAAAGGGGACAGACAGACAGACAGATAGACAGACAGACAGACAGACAGACAGACAGACAGAAGACAGACAGACAGACAGACAGACAGACAGAGAGGGGGAAGAAAGAGACGGAGCAGAAGAACAGACAAACAAGCGAAACAAGACAGAAATATTGATGATCAGACAATAGATCAGTGGGCAGCCGGAGAGATATGCATACTTATTAACCGAAATATAAACGGATAGAGAGATGGAGAGGCAGACTGATTACATAAGACAAATAATCACCAAACAGACGGAGTGGTAGACATATTGATATATACATATATAGAAAGACAATCACACAGACAGAATGATTAATCGATAGATATATACGTGGACAGATAGATCCATCCATCCATCATGTGCCATGCCGGTAAGCGTGGGTGGTCATGTTTTGCCACCTCACTCGATCACCAGAGTCGTGGATCAGCTCAGTGTTTCTGTCTCGATCATGCCACGAGGCCAAGCCATCCAGGTATTTGCTTCTAGGTCTTCCTCTTGGTCTGTTCCCTTCGATCTTACCAGTTGTCACCAAGTTATCCAATTCATTTCTTCTCATAACATGCCCAAAAAATTTTGACTGTCTGCGTCTAATATCTCTAATCAGTTTACGATCTTCATTTGTTTTTTTTGAAGGACTTCTTCATTGGTCTTTCTGACTGTCCATGGTATTCTTTGCATTTTCCTCAGAAACCACATTTCTACAGCCATCAGATGTTTTTCAGCTTGACTGCTCATTGTCCAAGCTTCACATCCATATAAAAGTACAGGTTCTATGTAGCACCTCAACACTCTTTTTCTCGTTTCAATTGACATCTTTTTATTGGTCAGTATGTTTTTCATCTTGCTAAAGGCTACTTTTGCCATGGCGATTCTTGTTCTAATCTCTTCAAGGCATCTCCCATCAGATGTTATTACTATTCCGAGATAATTGTTGTACCTATTCACTTGTTGAAGAATATTCCCATTTACTTGTATATTACATTGTGGTATTTCGTTCTTCCTAGTGACGACCATAATCTGTGTCGTTTTACAATTTAATTCTAACCCTCGGACAGATAGATAGAGAATAGAAAAAGACAGGTCTATACATAGGTAGAAATAAACATACGTACAGTGATTAATTGTCAGACACACGAGCAGAGAGAGACAGAAAGACATATAGACAGACAGATAGACACAGAAGCAGTCATAAAAAAGCATACACACGTAGAATGGCAGACACGCAGAGTGATTTACTGTCAGATACACTGGGAGACAGACAGACAAAGAGACAGAAAGACAGGCGTATAGAAGTTTAGAAAGACAGACACGTAATACTGCCTGATCGGCAGAAGTAATAATAATAGACTAATAGACCGACAGAAAGACACAAAAACATACATACATGTCACTTATATATCTAATATTCTAAAATGATAATTTAAATGCACTTATACAGCTGAAAGATGCTGGTGTTGACAGCTAAGTCCTGTAAAGGATATGCTAAAAAAAAAAAAATGTAAACTGCATCAACTCACCTTGAACAAGAATAATAAATAACGAAATAATTTCGAGACTGGCTTGTATGGAACAACGAAGCGATACCGTACTTCTAACTTCTACCCTTGCATACAATAAATAATGCTTGTACAGCGATGCGATAGTGTCCTTTTCTCCACGAAACACTGAAGAGCATTGACAGATTGCTCTAGCACCTGCAGCTAAAGTTGTGTGATAGTAGCTGCAGAATGTACCTTACATAGATAAAAGATATCCAACGAGGCAAGTCGGGTCTAAGTACACATCCGGGTTTGATAATTAAGTAGCTGACGTGCAATCACGGGACAAAATATTGGAAGACAATTGTATTTAAACTCGCGCGTTTTACAAAAGTTCCGTCTTGAGTTGATTTCGATGGTATGAGACGTCGGTCGTTCAGAAAGCAATGGCACACTACTGAATGTAAAATGTGCTGAGTAAATCATTAATTCATTTATCATGTACCATGCCGTTATGTGTGAGCGGTCATGTTTCGCCATCTCACTCGATCACTAGCGTCGCGGATCAGCTCAGTGTTCTTGTCTCGACCATTCCACCTGGCCAAGACATCCAGGTATTTACTTCTCAACTTTCCCCTTGTTCTCGTCACATCGATCTTGCCAGTTGTCACCAAGTTCTCCAATGGATTTCTTTCATAACGTGACCAAAAATGTTTGACTGTCTATGTCTAATTTCTCTAATCAATTTACAATTTTCATTTGTTTCTTGCTGGGCTTGGTCATTGGTCTTTCTGTCTGTCCTTTATATTCTTTGCATTTACCTCAGAAACGAAATTCCTACAGCCATCAGATGTTGTTTTCAGCTTGTCTGCTCATTGTCCACGCCTTCACATCTACACAAAAGTACAGTTTCTATGTAGCACCTCAGCACTTAATTTCTCAATGTCAAATGACATCTTTTTATTGGCCAGGATGTTTTTCATTTTGCAAAAGGCCCCCCTTCGCCATGGCGATTCTTGTTCTAATCTCTTTAAGGCATCTTCTATTAGATGTTATGACTGTTTCCCAGATAATTGTACCGATTGGCTTCCCATTTACGTGCATTTTGTGGTATTTCCTTATTCCTAGTGACGGCTATAATCTGTGTCTTCTTACGATTTAATGCTAACCTAAGTGTTCATTATGTGCAGTAACAGCATCTACTAAATGTCGCAGATCCAGCTCATTGTCTGCAATCAATACTGCATCATCCGCATAATCTTATGTTATTGATGTTACATTCCCCAATGGCAATTCCTCTAATTTCTTCTAAATTTCAGATCAGGTACTTGTAATTTACGTGCCCAAGTCAAGGACGAGAAGTCAACAGTTTAGTCCAGCTGAACAGTGTAGGGTTTGAACCCGCTACCTTGACATCAGCACACCGAAAGGTTAAGACAGAGCTTTTTATCCATTCGGCCACGTTGACCTCGACAGTTTCTGATAATATTTACCTTATTGCCTGATTATGGCGTGGCCTAGATTATGTACAGAGGGAATCCAATAGTGACGTGGCTGGCCAGGTTGTCTACCAGGCCGGTGGTCATGAATTCGAATCCCCCCCCCCCCCTGCATTTTTTATTAACTGGCCAGGGCTCCCAAGCCGACCCAACATAAAATGAGTACCGGGGAATGATCTGGAAATCCCCCTTTCAGTGTGGACTGGTCTGTAAATACGGTAGGAGCACCGTCTACCCAACATGTGAAGGCGTTGAAAGGGGTCTTTTACTTCAACTTTTAACGTATACCCAATAGGCTTCATTGTGTGAAAGGGGTCATTTAATCTACTTGTTTCCATAGATCTAAACGCCTCTAGGCACGGCAGCGGGTCCTTTTCATTGACAAGATGATCAGACCTGGCACTTTATGTTCCAGGGGCAGCATCTTTGAGGTTCATTCGGCGGTCATTCGCCGTTTGTGCACCATGTGACATCCTCGGCCGTCCTATGGCTGTCGTGCACTTTGTCGTGCACTTTGTCGTGCACATTTTGAGACTTTGAGCGGTGACGCGGGAGTCGTGCACTGAGTGTGTACAAATTGGGATCAATAGCTTTGACGCGGGGGTCGTGCACTTTGTATGCACACATTGGGAGCCTCGGTGGTGCTGCTGGGGTCTTGCACTCTGTATGCACTATTGGGATCCTTGATTGTGCAAAGGCAGTAGCGAGCTTTATATGCACATACTGGAATTCTTGGCAGAGACACGAGGGGGCGTGCACTGTGTATGCACACACTGGAACCTCGGCGATGCTACGGTGGTTGTGCGCCATGAATACAAACATTGGAATCGCCGACATTGTTGTGGTGGTCGTGCACATTTTGTGCTAACATTGCCATCCTGGAAAGTAGTGTAAGGGTCATGCGCTTTGTAAGCACACCTGGTATTCTAATGGTATTGCTAAGTCACTGCACTGTGTGTACACACTTTGGAATCATCGACTGTCCTGTGAGAGTGATGCACTGCGTTGGCAACCTTGTGGAGAATTCACGCACGGATCCGCGTGCAGCAAAAGGCATCGTTGACAAACCAAACCAGCCATGCAGGCAATCCACGGGCAGGCATGGTTATTTCCGTGATGCCAATCCTATGTTGTCATCCCAAAAGGTCAGTGAGATATAAATGATTATTTTATCATTGTTTATCTGTTGTAGTTAATGTGTCGTGGATACATGGATACTTCCTTGTTGGCTGCACACGCTTATCTACAGGCACGTCTATTGACATACCCAAACAACATAACAAGATTCAAGGTCGGGGTACGTAATTCACCAAACGTGTCAAACTATTTCTTTAATCTTGGAGCTCAGTATATTTACGGCTCGAGCTATTTATTAGAATATACATGGAGAAAAACGATCTTTGTTCGCATGTAAGCCAAAATGCTGCTTCAAATAGAGGATATTGACATACGATGAATTACGTTTTACAAGATCATTTTCTTCGAAAATCCGGCCCACAGAAAACATTGACTTAGTGAATAGTTTAGACTAACTAGGATGTTTGTCAAAGAGGATGTTAAGTGTCGCCCTTTAGAACATAATTCTTGTACCTGCAGTCTATTCTTGATCAAACATTTGTTTTCGTCGTTTTTGGTTTTCTCGGTGTGACAGTTTTGTTCTTGTTAGATCTGATTCTGAAAATCTTGCAATGTCACTAAGTGCATAATACTGACCAATAGTTTCAACAGAGAATACTTAAAATATATGTTTATAAGTTGTCCCGTAGTAGAGTATCCTGCTATGGGTCTCTGGTATGTTTGGTTTACACTCGCTCGCTTTGAACTAAAGCGTAGTCCATACACACTACTTCCAGTAGTGCGGGACTTAATTTTGAGTGTGGATTAGCCTTCCCTAATAACAGTGTCCCTCATCATCAGACGAACCCACTCCGACTTCAGAGGTACTTGTAATTAACGTCCCCAAGTCAAAGAAAATACGTTAATATTTTAGTTCAATTGTCCGGTGTTAAGGTTGAACCCCTTACCTCGGCATCAGCACACAGGATGTTTAAGAACACGAGTTATTATCCACTCGGCCATGCTGACCTTCGGTCTGTGGTATGATAGTTCCATCACATTTTGTAGGCCTAGAGCAATGAGGCCGAGGTGGTCAGTCTCTCCCTAACTGTGACCAATGACGAGCTCAGGTGTAGAACCGTGATCAATCACGCTTCGTGACATGACCAGCGCAGTTCACCATCAACTGCGCCAGCTCTCCCGTCAGGCTATACTTGTGTTTTTTTTTTTTTAATCTTATCATCCATTACAGGTAGAGCTCCGTGGCGAAGTGGTCAAGCCATCTGACTCGAGCCCTGAAAGGCGTGCGTTTGTTCCGGACTACGTCGTTGACCTCTGAGGTTCATCTCTGGTGATATAGAGTTCTTGCTTTGAACGATGCTCGTGACAAACCGAGGAGAGATGCCAAGCCAGAATGAGCCAAACCCAGTGCAATAAAGTTGTCTCCCTGTCTTCAACCTTTTAAAGATATTTTTTTTCGCATATCCTTTACATGACATCGCTGTTAACAGCAGCATCTTTCAACTGATTGTTGATTTCTTGGCAAGATTACGCTCAGTAGTTTGCCATTGCTTTCTGAGCGACAGGCTCAATACCCCGTAAGTTACCAACGCGGAGAGAACCGCTACCAATTCGCAACGTCACGTTACTTACGAGAGTATACGAGATTACGGAGAAAGTCGTGTAACCTCTAGACCAAAGATACCGGCTTTTAAAGATATAGATCCCTTATTTATTCTGATTAACTAAAGGAAAATTATTACTTAGACTTGCCAAGACGTCACAGAAAAGACAATTCTACGAAAGACACCATTATATGAAAGTGTCAGAAATATTTGCATATAAGAGAATCAGTTTAGTACTGCCTCATTATAAGTGAAGTGTCTGTAAGAGATGATAACGAATATTCTGATGGTGGTAAGTTTGGTAGTGATAAATGCTTTAAATGAACGGAATAAGCATTGCTTCTAAAGACCAGTAATTCTCAAGAATTTCAAATCGGATTACTTATAAATATAACATATTTTCGATACTTCATGTCCTTCTTCATCCTCGACTTCATTCATCTTCGAGCATCCACCAACGTGAATATATCCAAAGAAATCAAAAGTCAACTTGAGTTTGTTGACATCTCCACAGAATGTGTCCTTAAATGGAGCAGGTGTGGGTCGAAATAGTTTTCTCTTTTCTGAATATGTTGCGCCAAATGTTTTGCTGTCATTTTACTATCCCCGCAGTAACATTCATCGGTTTCTGCTATATTCATGCTCACCACGCAGCATTGTTTTAATTCTAGTTATTAATTATTATTATTATTATTATTATTATTATTATTATTATTATTATTATTATTATTATTATATAGTTGCATATCCTTTACAGGACGTTGCAGCCAACTCCAGCACTTTTTTTGCTGTGAATGATTCCTGGGAAAATTCACGTTCAGTAGTTTGTCATTGCTTTTTGAACGACCAGCACGCATACCATTGTATGGAAACCAACGCAAGGCTTCCAAACTGCCCTCCGCTGTGTTTCGTACGCGGTACGTGGGATTCCGAATTGCATTCGTAACTCCTTCCCCACAGCTGAAACACGCAACAATCGAATTGGCTAGAGACATAGTTAAAGATTACCTATACAAGGCCGAGATGAACAGGACTAGCCCAAACTTGCGACCCGGGGTGAAAGAGCAACTTTGTCCATGGAGAGAAGAACCAAAGGAGGTTCTGACATAAACGGACGGATAAGATCTTCGGATGACGGTTGTCACTGGCGTCCTCATTTATCAATTAAACGGTTGCGACCTATCCCCGAGTTACTGGTTGTGGTTTTTTTTCATATCCATTTTACAGAACATCGCAGTCAAGTACAAGCACATCTGCCGCTGTGATCTCTTGGCAAGTTTACGTTCAGTAGTTTGCCATTGCTTTCTTAACGGCCGGCACCTATCCCAACGCAAAACCAAAGCAAAGCTGTCTGCTGCCAAATCGCGCGCAACTGTATTTCCAACGCTGGTATACGGGATTACGAAACCACGTCTGTAAGACCTTCGCCACAGAGCGTCCCCCCTGTTACTATAAAACGGATATACCTATTTGGGAGAATGTGGCGCATACCACTGTTCACGAGCATCCCTCGTTCTATAGAATTCTCTTTGGCCCAATGGCTAGCGTGCTTGCCTCTCGGCTGGTTGGTCATTTGTCCGAAACCCCATCCAGGCGGGGATTATATTGTTAAATGACCCTGGCATCCCCAGTCGACCCAGTCTAAAATAGGAACTAGAATATGTTCTGGAAAGCACAGGCGGCGTGCGAGATGTGAACCATCACGTCTATCCGTGGCGAAGGGATAACCGACGCACTTCGTAATCCCGCATACTCGAGTTCGAATCACAGCTGAGGCTGATTTCGCAGCAGACCGCCTTTGTTGGTTTCTTACGAAACGGTATGGGAGCCGGTCGTTCAGAAAGCAATGGCAAACAACTGCACGTAAACTTGCCAAGAGATCACAACAGCAAACAATGCTGGTGTTGATTGCGGTGTGCTGTAAAGGATTTGCAGCTATTAGCGTGGGTGATATCGAACTGCGTGTTGGTGTCATGAGCACGGTTGGACACGGGTTCGACGCATTGGCTCGTTGCTTGCTAAAGTGAGGGAAAGACTGACCACCTACTGCTCCTTGCTCTCAGGTCTGCAAGATGTGATGACGTTATCACATCATGGAACTATAGCAGGAAACTACTTCAGGACAATAAACATAAATAGAGTGCAGGTCTCATCTCATCTCATCTCATATCTTCGCATCTCATCTCATCTCACCTCATCTCATCTCATCTCATCTCACCTCATCTCATCTCATCTCCTCTCATCTCATCTCATCTCATCTCATCTCACCTCATCTCATATCTCCGCATCTCATCTCACCTCATCTCATCTCATCTCATCTCCTCTCATCTCATCTCATCTCATCAGGTTCCTCTTGTACCTTGCTGTGTCGAGGTGGAGTATAAACATCGTGGGAGTGCCCGCTTATGGGCTTCATGTATCGATATTCCCATGGACTCTGTTATTCCCTGCGTCCATCGTTTACGTGGTCGACCTCTTCCTCTATTTCCATCTGGTCTGTGCAACATTGCTTGTTGTGGTATACTGTTAATTGGTAGACTAGTTGCATGGCCAAACCATTTGACTTACCGCCTTCCAATAAAATCTAGCACCGCTATAACCCCCACTTTAGTCCTGATTTCTTCATTTCTGATCTTATCTCTTCTTGATACATTGAGTATTCTTCTCGGGAATCTCATTTCTGTTGTTGTGATTTTTCTTTTCTCTTTTTCTGTCATTGTCCGTGGTCAGATTTTTATCCTAAACCTGCGACTGTCCTAGCCAGCCGGCAGGGGATCTTCGTACTGCTCGTAGAAAAACTAAGAAGAGTACACAATTAAAAAAAAAACAACTAGGAGCATAACCCGAGTGCACTTTATTGCTTGAAAAAAAAAACGTCGTTTATTTTGTTAGCTAGTCTAGTTAGTCTTTCCTCTTGGGCCTAAGGCGGCGCATAGGGCAGAAGTCGTGGCTCTCCATGTTTGTGCATAGCGCTAACATTTAGATCCAGAAATCTGATTCTGTAACAACGGCGAGTTTTATGATGGCGGATTGTCAAGCCGCCGATCAACCGACTTAATTCAAGCTAGAAGAAAACACGTCCCACCATCCTGACCCAAGCAGGAAACTCTGCAAACCCTCCAATGGCAGCCTCGCACTACCGGCCCACCAGCCAAGCACGTGAATAAGAATATCGTCGCACATCCGGGCGGGATTCTGATTTAGAGGCGTTCAGCCAGAATCCCTCAGATGGTAGCCTCGCACCATTGGCTTATCAGCCAAGCACGTGAACCATCAAATACTGTACCTGTCTGTGGCTAAAGGGCTTGCGAACGCGGTTTGTGAGCCCGTATACCCGGGTTCGAAACACAGCGGTGCTGGTTTTTTCGAAAAAGGTTCAGAAAGCAATGGCAAACTACTGAACGTAATCCTTGCCTAGTACATCAACAGCAGCTGAAAATGCTGATGTTGACTGCAACGTCCCGTAAGGGATACGCAACAACAAAAATATTTTTAACAAAAATAATAGAGTGTTTTTTTAACATGACGTTGCACTCAATACTCGCATTTATTGTGTGTTGTTTGTCCATCAAGAATGATGATGATGACCATCCATTTCATCCAGTGGGGTTGAAAGCATGCAGTTAATGAAGGCAAGTGTCTATTCTCACTCACACAGAGAAGCATTCATGTATGCATGGAGCTCGCACACACAGACAAGCATTCATATTTGGATGGATCTCAATCACAAAGAAATAATCATGCCTAGATGGACTTCACTCACACAGAGAGGCAATGATGTCTAGATGGATCTTACTCACAAACAAAGAAGCATTCATGTTTGGGTTGGATCTTACTCACACATAGAAGCATTCAATTCAAATCTGGATAGATCTCACTCACACAGAGAAGAATCCATGTCTGGAAGGATCTGAATCACACAGAGAAGCATTCATGTCTTGATCGAGCTCACTCTAAAAGTGATAGTAATTGAGCCAGTAGCAGTAAGGAGTTCATGAAGACAGGCGTCTATGAACTACATCTAGTTCATGGAGACAAGTGTCTTTGAACCACATACAGTTAATCAAGGCAAGTGTCTATTCCCACTCACACAGAGAAGCATTCGTGTTTGGGTGGATCTCACTCCCAATGAAATATTCATGCCTGGATGGATTTCACTCACACAGAGAAGAAATAATGTCTTTCTCACAAGCAGAGAAGCATTCCTGTTTAGGAGGATCTCACTCACTCAAAGAAGCATTCAAGTCTGGCTGGATCTCACTCACAGAGAAGAATCCATGTCGGGATGGATCTCAAGCACACAGAGAAGCATTCATGTCTTGATGGATCTCACACTAAAAGTTATAGTAACACTAGCAGACCCGGCATGGCTTCGCCCAGTCCCTGGTGGGGAGCATCTCATTTTATTCATATAAGTAGTCATATAAGCTCCCGTTCCCGACTGTCAGTCTGTCTGTCTGTCTGTCTGTCTGTCCGTCTGTCTGTCTGTCTGTCTATCTATCTATCTGTCTGTCTGTCTATCTGTCTGTCTGTTTGACCCTGCCCGGCATCGCCTAGCTCCTGGTGTGGAGCATCTCATTTAATTCATATAAGTAGTCATATAAGCTCCCGTTCCCGTTCCCGACTATCTATCTGTCTGTCTGTCTATCTGTCTGTCTGTCTGTCTGTCTGTCTGTCTGTCTGTCTGACCCGACCCGGCTTCGCCCAGCCCCTGATGGGGAGCATCTCATTTAATTCATATAAGCTCCCGTTCCCGTCTGTCTGTCTGTCTGTCTGTCTGTCTGTCTGTCTGTCTGTCTGCTTGTCTGTCTAATCATTTATTGGTTGCGGTTAGAACAACCTTAGATAAACGAAGACCAACTTACGAAAAGCATTAGAAAGAGCACTTGAAAGATCTTTTCATATTCCTCCAACAATTAACTTGGGTAAATGGAGCGGTGGCAGCAGCAGCAGAAGAAGAAGAAAAAGGAGGAGTAGAAGAGGCAGGAGGAAGAGGGTGGAGGAGGAGGGAGGAGGAGAGAGGAGGAGGGATTAGGAGGAGGAGGGGTAAAAGAGGAGAAGGAGGAGGAGGGAGGAGGAGAAGGAGGAGGAAGAGGGAGGAGGAGGAAGGAGGAGGGAGAGGAGGAGGAGGAGAGAGGAGGAGGAGGGAGAAGGAGGAGGGAGGAAGAGGAGGGAGGAGGAGGGGGAGGAAGGAGGAGGAAGAGTGAGGAGGAAGAGGGAGGAGGAGGAGGAGGAGAGAGAAGGAGGGAGGAGGAGAACGCAGGAGGAGGAGGGGGAGGAGGAGGGAGAGGGAGGAGGAGGGAGGAGGCGGAGGGAGGAGGTGGAGGGAGAAGGAGAAGGGAGGAAGAGGTAGAAGGAGGAGGGAGAAGGAGGGGGAGGAGGAGGAATGATGAGGAGGGAGGAGAAGGAAGAGGGAGGAGGGGGGATGTGGAGGAAGGAGGAGGAGGGAGGAAGTAGAGGGAGGAAGAAATAGGCGGAGAGAGGAGGAGGAGGGAGGAGGAGGAGTAGGGAGGAATAGGAGGGAGGAGGAAGGAGGAGGAGAGAGGAGGAGGAGGAGAGAGGAGGAGGAGAGAGGAGGGAAAGAGGAGGAGGAGGAGGGAGGAGAAGGGAGAGGGGGAGGAAGTCTTCTCTTTTCCTAGCGTTGTGGTTCGGGGATTCTTTCATCATCATCATATATTTACGTACGTATTTAGGGAGGGGGAGGAGGGAGGAGGAGGAAAAAGAAACAAAACTATGACAGTTGGCAGCGCTGAAATGAGAGGAAGACGTGTAGAAAATTTCATCTCAATCGAATGGACCGTTCGCGAGCGCATAAAGGACACACACACCCACATACAGTCTCTTTTATATATAAGACTAGCTGACCCTGCCCGGCTTCGCCCAGACCCTGGTGGGGAGCATCTCATTTAATTCATATAAGTAGTCATATAAGTTCTCGTTCCCGTTACCGACTGTCTGTCTGTCTGTCTGTCTGTCTGTCTGTCTGTCTGTCTGTCTGTCTGTCTGTCTGTCTGACCCGGCCCGGCATTGCCCAGCTCCTGGTGTGAAGCATCTCATTTAATTTATATAAGTAGTCATATAAGTTCCTGTTCCCGACTGTCTATCTGTCTGTCTGTCTGTCTATCTGTCTGCCTGACCCTGTCCGGCTTCGCCCAGTCCCTGGTGGGGAGCATCTCATTTAATTCATATAAGTAGTCATATAAGTTCTCATTAAATTCATACAACAAAAAAAGTAACTTACAAGAATGTCCTTCCACACACCATCCATTATTTTTAATGAAAACTCTTTCTAATCACCTGCATGACTACAGTAACTTCTTAAGCAAAAAAGGATGAGTTACAATGTTATGCATTGTGCATTATTTTTATGAAAACTTTGAAAATGCCTTACAGATTGTATCATTATTTATTATAACTCATATGCCAGTACATAACTATGGACAAAGAGTTTATAAATCTTTGAAAACGATGCCACAATATGACTATAAGTTATACAGAAAAAACTTGAAATAACTTTTACAGAGTTAGGTCCCCTGAGATATATGAAATTATAATGAAAAATGAAAAATGAAATAATACTGAGTAAGCAGGCGATTTCACACTAAAAAAAAATATCACAGTTGGCAGCTCTGGAATAAAAGGAAGACGTGTAGAAAATTTCATCTCAATCGGATGGGCCGTTCGCGAACAAATAAAGGACATACATACAGACAGACAGACAGACAGACAGACAGACAGACGGAGATCGCCTTTTATATATAAGATAACAAGTAGCAGTAAGGAGTTCCCTATATTTTGTTAACACTTATCGATTCATTTTTTTAACAATCCTGTATGCAAAGTAGTTACTTTTTCTTTCCAACTTCATATAAATATATTCAGGTTCCTATTTTGCCACCCCGTGGTCATGAAAACAGTATTTGAACAGCTCAACTGTGCCGTTTCACAAGTGTATTTTACATCTATAATCACCCGAGCCTTACTTTGGCATTGCGGCGGTCACGTTCGCTTCTCGTGGAGGTGTGCTGTTGACAGTCAACTCAGCTGCCATTGAGGAATAATAGACCTAATAGTTAACCTTTCATGAGAAGATAGAGCTGAGCTATTTGCATGCTTCGCACTCACACAGCTTGAAATATTTAGATAAATGTAAACACACTCCCTCCTTTATTATCAGGACCCTAAGTGGAAGCAAAGAATAGTACCACCTTAACCTGCCAGACACGCCGTAAGAGGCTATTAAGGAGGTACCTCCCGAGTGTTATCGGGACCTCTAAGAGGACGGAAATATTAGTAACACTGTCGTATACCATGAGCCATGTTGTTTTGGGGTGTTACTGGGATCTTAGGTAGTAAGATACTGCTGTTTTGGCGTAGTAATCTGGTGGCAGGTACATTCACAGTGACGATTTTCGTCATTTGGCTCGTACATGCACAGTTGCAGACCGATGCTCATCACGGAGTGAACAAGACACACAGCGGCAGCTCAAAAGTTTATTTCATAACGCACATAATAGCGGTCGACATTAGCCAGGCAAGCGTTCCTTGTACTCAATGTGCTGATGCTAGCTCTCTCTCTTTCATAAATGAAGGTCCGTTCTCCTGTATCCTACTGGCGCTGATGTGGTCGTCACTATTCATTGCAAATTGATGTTACTGATGAAATTGTCTTTAGCCATCAATGAAAAGACTTACGGTTGTACGCTGACTGGTTGGTTGAGCTACTCGTCGTATGAATTTCATTAATTCCCATTGCTGTCTACTGTTCATTAAACATCAAATGTCATGGGCTGTATTGAAATCTTGACTGGAGTCTAGTTGTGTGTGTGTGTGTGTGGGGGTGGGGGGGGGGTGTGTGGGTGTGTATGTGTGTGGATGCGTGTGGGTGCGTGTGGGTGCGTGTGGGTGTGTGCGTCCGTGCGTGCGTGTGTGTGTGTGTGTGTGTGGGTGTGGGTGGGTAGGTGTGTGTGGGTGTGGGTGTGTGTCTGTGGGTGTCTGTGGGTGTCTGTGGATGCGTGTGGGTGCGGGTGGGAGTGTGTGGTGTGTGGGTGGGTGGGTGTGGATGTGTGTATGTGTGTGCGTGCGTGTGGATGTGTGTGGGTGTGTGTGGGTGCGTGTGGGTGCGCGTGTGTGTGTGAGTGGGCGTGGTTGGGGTGGGTGGGGTGGTGTGTGTGTGTGTATGCGTGTGTGTGTGTGTGTGTTTGTGTGTGTGTGTGTCTGTGTGTTTTCTGTAAGCTAACCCGCGCCAGAATGACGAGTCTAGTTAGCCTTCCCAGTGACCCGTACATTCCCCGTGCACCGGTGAACTCACTTGAGTGCTACTATCTCCGTCTGTGGTCTAGTCGACCGTCAGTGTTAACCCTTACTGCTCCTGTCTTGCTGGTTGTCGTGAGTGACTATCACTCTGCTGTTCTATCAACCTGTTTTTGTCTTACCTCTGTTCTGTCCATGAAACCATGCCTGACGAAAGAGGCGACTAAAGGGGTTTCCTCTCGTTTGCTACCGAGAACATTAATGGAAGCAAAGAATAGTAACACATTTTTAAATTTTGTTGCGTATCCCTTACGGGACGTTGCAGTCAACACCAGCATTTTCAGCTGCTGTTGATTTACTAGGCAAGTGTTACGTTCAGTAGTTTGCCATTGCTTTCTGAACGACCGGTCTCTATACCTTTTTCGAAAAAACCAGCACCGCCGTGTTTCGAACCCGGGTATACGGGCTCACAAACCGCGTTCGCAAGCCCTTCAGCCACAGAGACCGATAGTAACACATTATAATCTGCTAAACACGTGACAGGAGGTGACCATATAAGGTTGACCTCGAGGCTGGCTTTCCCATTTCGAAGAACAACTTTTACTGCAACTAAGACCCATCACAAACAAATCTTAAGATACAGAGAAAACAACAAACCAGACAACTAAGAAGAACGAAGGCACCTCTAGAAGAGATATGGCGGCCTGCGGAAAACAGATTGAAAATTGTTAGAGAATTTATTTTTACCTGAACCAATAGGATTGTTTTGTAAGTGGGGGAATAGAAATGTGTTACAGTCGATATTCCGACGACACAGTGGCATTATAAACAAGACAAACGGCAACTGGAAACTAAGTCAATGCAGGAACAACGTCAAAAGTAAATGTGATATCTCAATGCAGCAACAGTCCTAGACGGTGTCAACAGGATAAGAGAGTTCGCTCTTAAACTTCCAGTACGTTGATGGCTAAATAGGCGGTTCAACCCTTACACCGGGATGAAGTTGGACTGAAATGTTGACTTCGTGTTCAGAGAGTAATGGCAAACTACTGAATGTACATTTGTCTAGAACAGTGGTTCTCAACCTTTTTTGGCCTGTGCTTTTTTGGCCCCTTCACCATATTTTTAGGACGTCCATCCCCCCCCCCTAACATATTTTAGAACGTCAACCCCACCCCCCTTCGTATTTCCTCCCTAAAATTTCCCCCTGCCCCTACACAGTAGATGTAATAATTGAAGCTAAATTTAATAGCACATACTAAAACAAGTCTAGACATGTACATAAAATGTGATTTGAGGATCTACTTACATTATAAAATGGATTTCAGAAGGGTGATACATTCAGAACAGTAAAGTATGAAGGGAAAAACAATATTAACGCAATCTAGAAATAATTTTAATTCCCCTTTGGAAACCCTAAAATTCCCCCCCCCCAGGGGGGGGGGAATACCCCACCTATTGAGAACCACTGGTCTAGAAGATAAACTTTGGGTTAATAGCAAAGTCCTGCTAGGGACTGGCAACATTTAAATGCTACAAAAACAAAAAAACAAAACAATTATAGCTCATAACACAATTTATGTCAACAGATATATTTACCAATGGAAAGAAGTGAC
>JACEFZ010022935.1:227500-260000 GCA_014155875.1 Cepaea nemoralis | reverse complement strand
CTTAAGGGAATACCTTGTGTACTGTAGTATATTTATCACACACGTTCCAGGGTGGATAAAAACATGAAATTTATGAGTACCGTGTTGTTATCTTGAAGTGGTGCTGTATTCTTCTCCTGGCAATGATAGACTGTTCACTTGATAAGCAGAACAAACATTTCGTGTGTATTATTTTTGAAACACGGTTGCCAACTTGACACAGGAGTCTTGTTACATTACATTTTTGAAACACGGTGAGTCGACAACGGCGGACAACCTGACACAGAAGTCTTGTTACATTACATTTTTGAGTCACGGTGAGTCGACAACGGCTGCCAACCTGACACTGAAGTCTTGTTACATTACATTTGTGAAACACGGTGAGTCGACAACGGCTGCCAACCTGACACATGACGTCTTGTTACATTACATTTTGAAACACGGTGAGGAGATAACGGCTGCCAATCTGACGTGGGGATATCTTTCTCTGTTACCAGGATCCCTCGCCATCATTTAACCCACTCCGACTTCAGAGGTACTTGTAATGAGCGTTCTTATGTCAAGAATGAGAAAGTCAACATTCAATTGTAGTCCAACTGAACGGTGTAGGGGTTGAATCCCGCTCCCCCGTCATTATAACACCGGAAGTTTAAGACCGGTCTTATCCTTTCAGACACTGCTGTCTTCGTTACATTATATGACTGCAAAAGTTACAAACGGGGTCTCTAACCATACTCGCTGGGCCGAGCTTTCGAAGTGGAGCATTTAAAAATTACAATGAAATAATATTTTTAATGTTCAGAGATTACATAAAACACCGTAGAAAAATAGATAGTAATATGAAGCGACACATGATCCAGCACTTCCATTATGACAAATGTTATCACGACAACACACATGATAACAAATAAATAACAAGTCACGTAGCAGAAACCTGCTGCCGAAATTAGAAGGAAATTAGAAGGTATCACCATCAAGTGTCATGCTGATAGGCGTGTATGGTCATGGTTTATCACCTCACACACCATCCAGATTTATCTCTCTGCATTCCTCTCACTCTTTTCCCGTGAATTGTATTATCCACTAGTCGTCTCAAATTCAGCGTGAGAAGGTTCTTGACAGTCTTGTGTCATGGCACGGAAGACAGTAACTCTCGAACTGATCCATGACGTTGGAGATCGTAATTTATGGAGAGGCATGATCGCCCACGCAAGCCGGCAATGCACTGGATGATGAATGAGTCGTCTCTACGTTTTACATTTATTCCTCCTCACAGTTAGCTGCATGTCCTTTACACAACGTTGCTCTCAACCCTAACATTGTTTGGCTGTGTGTGGTCTACTAGGAAGGTTTATATTCAGTAGCTTTCTTCCTCATAACAGGCTCACAAATCCTGGTTGTCCATGTATAATTTCTCTAATCAGGTAATGGTTTTCATTTGTTCCTTACAGCGCCTGCTTACTGCCTTTTCTGTCTCTCTTTGATATTCTGTGAACTTTCCTCAAAAACTAAATTCCCACTGCCATTAGATGTTTCTCAGCGTGTCTGCTTATTGTCAATGAAGCACATCCATAGCTGAAGTGTTAGGGCCTTCATTACTTTCAACGCCTGACAGCAAGCTCGGAGAAATAGCTGGCCATTCTTTCCATTTCGTAGCGAACGATAAAAGCTGACATTTAACTCTCGTTCGACGGCGCACGTGCCAAAGCCAGGGTAGAGTTCTAACCATTACATTAACTCGCTCGCAACAATAAATACTAGTGAGATAAACATCTTCATCACGAAGCAGAATGTTGCGCTCATTAGTCCGCCCTAAAGATCTTTCACCATTTCCCCTGCCTAGTGCATTTTCCAGCCTAGGGTGTCCTTAATGCCGCACTATCACTGCCGTGTTACTCAACCCCGGCCTCTTCTTCAGGGAACCACGTTTCCAGCACGGTTCTTCCCGAACCACTGGGACATTTAGTACAGCCAACGTGTTTCAGTTTCCCGAACCACTGGGACATTTAGTACATCAGTCAGTCAGTCAGTCAGTCAGTCAGTCAGTCAGTCAGTCAGTTTGTTAGTTAGTTAGTCGACAGATCATCCTCATTGCACACCGAACCATTCAGTCCATAACTGCTCGGATCCCCTCCTCAGCAAATCCCGCAGCGTGTAGCGGCTAACGGCAACAGTTCTATGTTGGTTTATTAATCTTCTTTGGCTTCCTGTGTATTGCTCTTGTTTGGTCAAACCTCTTTTAACTTGCTGCTCTGGCAGTCTGACCACGTGTCTCTCTATACTTTCACTCATCTGTCTCTCACATAGCCCCAGTCTAAAATGGGTACCAAGGAAATTCTAGGAGAGTAAAAGCGACCGACGTAATAGACACCACATCACCCATCGAGTGCCGATCGGTCTAAACATATGCCCAAATACCCAGTGCTCTCCATGCTTGAAAGGGTTCCTTTACTTTCCTTTCACTTCTCCGGCTTACCACTTCAAGTGGCACCTAATTGTGTTAAACGTTGCTGGCAGTCACGTCAAGTGTAGTCCGAACAAGAAAGCAAACCTCATCCCGGACTCTGGGGAAATGAGAGAAGTCACGGCTGCAGCAGGATATGGCAATACGATATGAAAACAGGTATGTGCAACTTCTGAGAGCAAGAGATAGATAATAATCACAGACACAGTAAGTAAATATATATATATATATAATATATACCTTACAGTGAACCCGGCAAACGGGAAGAGATAGCAGTCAAGAAAATTAATGATAATAGGTTGTAGAAGGAACGGCGGTAGCAGGATATAACATGTGTGACATGGCGAACCATGGTTACTTGCGCTTTTCAACGTGGTGCATGATGATATTGGTTTCATCGCAGTTTTAAAAAAAAACAATATTTAATATTTCACCAAAATAATTGTTAGAGTCAGGTAACGAGAAGACAGGCGAGGTGGTAAAAAAAACATTTAGTTGCATATTCTTTACTGGACGTCACAGTCAAGCCCGGCATTTTATGGCTGTTTGTGATCTCTTGACAAGTTTACGTTAGTGGTTTGCCATTACTTTCTCAACGAAAGAAAACAACGCAAGGTGGTCTAAAACATGGTGATATTAACTACCTTAATTATTGATAGCAAATGGAAATATCGCCGGTAGATGGGGCAGCGGCAGGCGGAGAGGCATGATACTGAAAGGTCTGTGACGGTTGTATGGAGGAATACAATCATAAGAACTGATCTATAACACCAGGGACTGAAATCTGTGGAGAGACATAACTGCCTAAGCCTTATGGCAGCGGACATGATGATGATGAATATTTCACTTAAGCGTAGCCTGTTTGCTGAGTGGCAACAAGGACCTACTGGGGTTCTGGATGACGATAAGGGCATACTGGGGTTCTGCATAACGATAAGGACATACTGGGGTTCTGGATGACAACAAGGACCTACTGGGGTTCTGCATAACGATAAGGGCATACTGGGATTCTGCATGACGATAAGGACATACTGGGATTCTGCATGACGATAAGGACATACAGGGGAGCTGTGAGGTTGAACACTTCACAGTGAAGAGAGAAGCATGTACAAAAAGCCAACCCTATCGGAGTGTTCAGATGGTTGCACAACAAGCACAGACATTCATTGACTGCTCGTGATTTATTTCCCCGACATATGAAATTTAGCAGACCGCTTTGCGTAGATTTCGGTGGTGTGAGGCCTAGGTCGTTTAGAAAACAGTGGCAAACTATTACATGTAAAATGGACTAGTAAATCACACAGAGCTAATAAATGTTGGGGTTGATTGCAACGTTCTGTAAAAGAGGATGCAACTAACTAACTGTTGTTGTTGTTGTTGTTGTTGTTGTTGTTGTTGTTGTTGTTGTTGTTGTTGTGTTGTTGGAAGGCTCCGTGGCGAAGTGGTCAAGCCGTTTGACTCGGACTCCGAAGGTTGTGGGTTCGATTCCGGGCCGCGTCCTTCGGCACACGAGTGAAATTTTTCGGAGACTCTTGTGGGTCGTCGCTGGAGCTACGGAGTTCGTGCTTGGTGCGACGCTATCTGCGCTGCAGAAAGAGACCGAGCCATATGGGATAAAACCCGGTGCAATGAAATTGACCCTGTCAACTTTTAAGCGACTCTTTGTTGTTGGTGTTGTTGTTGTTGTTGTTGTTGTTGCTGCTGCTGCTGCTATTGTTGCAGCACAAGAAGAAGAAGAAGAGGAGGATGGGAGGAGGAGAGGGAGAAGTAGAAGAAGGAGGAGGAAGAGAAGAAGAAGAAGAAGAAGAAGAAGAAGAAGAAGAAGAAGAAGAAGAAGAAGAAGAAGAAGAAGAAGAAGAAGAAGAAGAAGAAAGAAGAAGAAGAAGAAGAAGAAGAAGAAGAAGAAGAATAAGAAGAAGAAGAAGAAGAAGAAGAAGAAGAAGAAGAAGAAGAAGAAGAAGAAGAAGAAGAAGAAGAAGAAGAAGAAGAAGAAGAAGAAGAAGAAGAAGAAGAAGAAGAAGAAGAAGAAGAAGAAGAAGAAGAAGAAGAAGAAGAAGAAGAAGAAGAAAAAGAAGAAAAAGAAGAAGAAGAAGAAGAAGAAGAAGAAGAAGAAGAAGAAGAAGAAGAAGAAGAAGAAGAAGAAGAAGAAGAAGAAGAAGAAGAAGAAGAAGAAGAAGAAGAAGAAGAAGAAGAAGAAGAAGAAGAAGAAGAAGAAGAATTGGGACGCAGAGGTGTTTCCAAGGTACCAGGGCCGGGTTATATACTGGCCAAGACCTATTGACGCGTCCTCGTCGAGCGTCCTGGGCAACAGGTCCCTTCGGGGTCCTGGCTAAAGTCAGTAGGATCGCCGATTCCTCCGAAGTCGGAGAGTGTCTGCCTGTACGGCGAGGAACCACCAGTCTGCACACCAATAAGCTAGACATGGGACAACGGATACTCACGCAAAACTCAGGTCCGGTATGACATCACACTGATGTTGGACAACAGGATGCCTTCATCCGACATACAGGACTTCGCGTTGGAGCTCAAGCCAACGAACACAAGCAAGAAAGCAAGCAAGAAGAAGAATTAAAAAGAGGAGGAAAAGAAGTGGGGGGGGGGGGGGGGGGGGTGGTGGTGGTGATAATCCTCACTGTCTATCAATATGTGTGACAGGCAGGCAGACAGACAGACAGACAGACAGACAGACAGACAGACAGACAGACAGACAGACAGACAGGCAGGCAGACAGGCAGGCAGGCAGGCAGGCAGAAAGAAAGAAAGAAAGAAAGAAAGAAAGAAAGAAAGAAAGACAGACAGACAGACAGACAGACAGACAGACAGACAGACAGACAGACAGACAGAAAGAAAGAAAGAAAGAAAGAAAGAAAGAAAGAAAGAAAGAAAGAAAGAAAGAAAGAAAGAAAGAAGAGTTTTGATCCAACATAGTATAACCACTTCAGAACATTCGTGTTATCAAGAAGTGAGTTGCAACGTCTGCCGATTCGACAACACATTCTCCTACATAAAGAACAGTTACTAAAATTGTTCCGTTAACTTATCGGTGTATGTTCTTTTACAAGTCGAGCAATGTCAGCAGAACCGTTATGTTGCCATGGGGATAACCTTTTTAAGTGGCACTACTTACGTGATAAGCAAGTACTTTCACGTGTATTTATTGGTACTAGTAGATGAAATAAGTAGTGATTGGAGGTCACTAGAAGACAATGCCTCTGAAGCTGGAGAGAGCTCGCCTGATGGAGAGGGACACTGGTAATAGGGAAAGCTAATCCACACCTAAAAAACAGTCCAGTGTACCAGAAGTGGTAGCATGTTATGAACTACGCTAGATTTCAAAGCAAGCGAACAATAAAAACCAAAAAAAAAAAAAAAAGAAATAAATAAATAAAAACATAGACGACATGAAATGTGAATAGATCGCCTGATGTGACCTCCCATTTGGAGAGAAGGACAATATATCGCCATACTTGGGCCATCGTGTTATTTGTTATTTACTGTGATATCTTCCGCAATTCTATTGCTCAGTGAACAGGAATTAACATTATAGTACTTGTTGATTTGATTGTGTACCAGGTTTGGTCCAAGCATAATTTTCCTTGGCACTGAATGAGCTAATGTACTAATGCCATGAGATACTTATGTGACGTAGTTGTGCGATTGTTAAAATGATCTCTCAACACGCTCTCTATTGTCGCTGTATCTCCATGAATACATCATTGGCTTTGCCTGTATGTAACTGTCATACTGTGTAGCACAAACTAGTTAATTCTAGAACATTTCTGTCAGTTAACAAAACAATTTAGTTATCTGTCAATGTGTATATGAATCAGAATATATTATAATGCATCCTTTCCTCCTTCCTACGGTGATTATATGAGATGCCTCTCAGTGCGATTTGTATGCTCGAGCAGTGTATCATTGTCCTTCCCCATTCTGATGACACATATACGACAACTAAGTGCCTTTTATACAATGTTTATTTAGGTGTATCGGCGTATGTTTGCTGTGTGTGCGTGTGTGTGTGTGTGTGTGCGTGTGTGTGCGTGCGTGTGCGTGTGCGTGTGCGTGTGTGTGTGTGTGTGTGTGTGTGTGTGCTGAGGACGGCTCTAGCCTTAACGCCTATTCCGTATCTTCTATTTGTGTTCTTGAAAAGCTGACGAACTCCACTTCTTGTGCTCGTGGGTTTACTCATTACATATTCTAAGCTCGTTGTTGTTCTATCCAGTCTCATGTCGTTTTTCACCTTGTCTCTTCTTATACACACTTTCCATTTGCTTTCAATCGTCTCATTTTATCTTTTGAACTGTCATCTTTGGTTAAAGTCCATGTTTGTTTTAGATAGACGTACACATATTAATGCATATTGGCTTATCTTATCCATAAACTATTTGATCATAATTTATATTTCCATCTTCCAAGACATAAGCTTAGACTTCATGTGACCATGTGATTATGACCTCTTTCTCCCTCCTGTTGAGTTGAGTTGAGTCAAGAACCGACATCACTGCACTCAGAACATTCCCATACGTGCCCAGTCCCCTCGTTCAACAGCCAGCGAAGAGTCATACTACTAATCGTTCCCACCGCTATCTGATTAAATGTTCTCCTGGTCTTCCCTCTCAGTTTTGAGATTCTTCCAGAACCCCTGCCGATCCCCCGCAATCTCATTCTTTCCACATATGGGTTCTCAATCTGTTCCTCCGTCTTCTCCAACTGGTCCCACAAGCGCACGACCATCTCCCCCTTGTCCATAGGCAAGATACCACCAAGAGGTGCATTCCCTGCTAGCCTATCAGCCTGTTCATTCCCCCGTACACCCGCATGGCCAGGGCAAAATATCCATACAATTCTCACAATCTGTGACCTCTGAAGCGACGAGAGCCATTCCACACATTCCTGTCCTCTTGTGTTGCCCGGTCTAGAGCGCTCAATGGCGATCAAGACTGTCCAATCATCTGTATAATATCCTCTGTGTTAATGACGTTACCGCTGTTCGTGATACTATTCTCGCCCAGCTTTTTTAAGATCTGCTTATACTTTTGTCTTTTTCTTCCTCTGCCATTCTTGCTTCGTATTTCCGTGCTGAAGATTACTTTCTCTATTCCAAGTCGTTTCTTGATATATCCAATAAATTATGCTTGTATTTTCGTGCACATCTCCTTGATACCTCGTGTTTCTTCGTTCGTTGGATCGGAGTCTCTTAACAATAACACACCTAGAACCTGTTGAGGATACATTACTAACCCAGGCCCAATCCCGACCAGTCCGTGTGTGCAATAGAAGATAACAACAGTTAGGTATGTTAACTCCCACGAAGGAGTTAGCCATAATAAACACAATGTACGTACCTTTTAGCGAATTCAATTCGGAGTTCGTTGTCTAGTATGCACAATGTGTCTGTGTTTATTATGTCTCACATTTTGGCATTACTTACTCGTACCTAACTATTGTTATTTTCTATTGTTATATCCTGCTGCGCCTGTTACTTCCCTATGTGCTATGCTAAATCTGAGCCACATGTTACCCTATTATTCCTATACGCAAATGTGAAGCTCCATTACCGGTCTTGCCCACCCCACTGGTTTCTGAGCGTGACGGAGGTAAGGATACCTCTGCAACATAGTATCTGATGAGACAGTAATTTGGTACTGGCTCTCAATACCTGCCTCATGCCTATAGATGCACGTCCAGGCCTGCTGGTGCGGTAGCCATGGGTTCGAGTTTGCAACAAGACAGATGTTTAACATTTACATGGGCTCCCAATGTAACAAGAAAAGGGGGGGGGGGCTATTTATCGGTTCATTCAGGCGTGAAAGGCAACGAGCATGGCGATGCTAGAGGTGAGAAGACAAATGGATGGGCCAGTCATCATCGGTGCTATAAGATATGCTGGATGAACAGTTGACTGTAAGGAAACCTGGGAAAATGAGGCAGATGTGAGTTAAGCGGGGAGCCGTCAGACGCTAACATTTTGTCAAGGGCACAGAACATTTGATTAACCAACACGGAACTGACGCGACTAGTCGATAGACACTGGCGGAGATGTTCATGGGGAGATCAGAGCACCTGTAGATGTCGGGAGTGTAATGATGACATTCTCACTAATCACAGTCAGTCGCTTTACGCCAATGGATTTATTACACCGGAGATTGACAAACTAATGAGCGTGTCTGGAACGCAATGAGGCCAAAATGAGATGACGTGAGAGACCCACTTCGTGTCGCTGTTTCTTGTTGCTGTACAGAAGATTTTAAATCAGTTGGACATATCGCACAATAAACAACACACAGAGCGGTTAGTTTCATGTTCGTTACAAGACGTTGCAATCAAACCCAGTATGTTTGGCTGTTTTTGATTCACTAGGCAATTGCGCAGTCAGTAGTCTGCCATTGCTTTCTGAACTGTCGACACCTCATACCATCGAAATGAACGCAAAAGGGTATGCTTCCGAATCGCCCGCAGCTGATTTAGTGCCCTTGCTCGGCATGACGGGGAATTGTGAAACTGTGCGTCCTACTATCCCTTAAACCACACAGTTTTTTTTGATAATGTGATCATAAGATATAGTATACACCGGCTTCGTAGCGAAAGAGTTACGGTCGCCGTTCGTAATCCCACATACCGCTTTCGAAACACAGCTGTTGGCAATTTGCTGCCTTACGTTTTTTTTTTGTTTTTTTTTAAATTTACGAAACGGTATAAGTGCCGGTCGTTCAGAAAGTAATGACAAACTGCTGGACGTAAACTTGCCCACGAATCACGAACAGAAACATAATGCTGGGGTTGACTGTTATGTCCTATAAAGGATATGCAACTAACTTTAACTAGATATGGTGTGTCAGTGCTCTTCATATACCCGTCCACGTCATACTGAAACGCTGTCAAACAAAATAACAACAAGCGGTAGTGATAACATAGTGCTTAGAACAATCGGGTTTATGTATTTAAACTAAAGCTCCGTGAGGTGCAGCTCCTGCCCTGACTGGCACGATACACTGCTAAGCTCAGGTAGGCATTCAGTTACATAAATTCAGACATAACATTTGATAAGGCGATCCATTGAAACAGCGTTTTGGTCAACAAAGGGCCTGTATTTGAGCTTAGAACAGATTCGTTGCATTCAGCTGGATCATTTGTTTCACAGTTCAATGTGTGATCACTTTAGACATCCTAAAGTAAGCAGCAACACTCGCCACGGGTTGCGAGAGATAGACAGATCTGTACTGCACTCATGCCCTCTCTTCCAGACGAAGTCCCACTTTTCTTCGTACTTCTGAGTTGAGCTGCAATCTTCGCTTCAGAGGTCGCAGATTGTGAGAAGTGTATGGATATTTTGCTCTGGCCATGTGGGAGTGCGGGGGAATGAACAAGCTGATAGGCTGGCAGGGAATGCACCTCTTGGTGGTAGATTACCTAGGGACAAGGGAGAGATGGTCAAGCGGCCGTGGGACCAGGGGGAGAAGGAGGGGAAACAAGTTTAGAACCCGCATTTTGAAAGAATTGGATTGCGGGAGATAGAGGTTCTGGAAGAATCTCAAAACTGAGAGGGAAGACCAAGAGAACGTTCAATCAGATAGCGGTGGGAACGATTAGTAGTATTACTCTTCGCTGGCTGTTGAACGAGGGGACGGAGCACGTATGGGAATGTCCTGAGTGCAGTGTTGTCGGTTCTTAGCTCAACTCAACTCACTTCTGAGCTGAGTTGAGACAAAAACCAACATCACAGAACTCGGGGCATTCTAATACATGCTCCGTCCTCATCTACAACAAACAGTGAAGAGTCCCCATTCTAACGGTAAGCAGTCTGATTATATGTCCGTCTGGCCTTTCCTCGGAGATTTGAGTGTCGGCCAGATCGTCTGGTCATTCCCTGCAGCACCATTCTCTCCAAGCCGTGGTGATCCACCCGACCTTCTGCACTACACACTTATGTTGTGTTTTAGTTAACGAGGTTACCGTATGGTATTTGGGTTGTAGACTGTTGACAATGAAGTCCCTCAAACCTCTGTGTGTGTGCGTGTGCGTGTGCGTGCGCGTGTGTGTGTGTGCGTGCGTGTGCGTGTGTGTGTGTGTGTGGGTGGGTGGGTGGGTGGGTGTGGGGGACCGGGGGTAGTAGAACCAGTCCAGACCTAGTCCCTGCCAGTCTGTGTGTGCTGTGCTGAATCGTGAATCTGGTTACACCCCAATATGTCTGTCCGCAAATGTGATGTTTGGTTATCGACCTTGCACATCTTGGGGGATTCCTAGCTTGGAGATAGGAAGGCGAGCTCGGAAATACAGTCGCACAATCATGATACATCGGTGCTGAGTAGGGAGCACATCCTCTATACCAACAACACTTTAATCGGTGTAAGCCCTTTTCGGAAACAGACTAATTAATAATTTTTCTTCTTTAAATGTTTGTTAATATACTGTACACGGCATTACGGTTCGATGCGTTTGTGTGTTAGTTATTTGACCTATGTTGGTGTAATATAGAATTATGAGACCTATGGTGCTATTTCTATTTTTAGGTACGAATTTGTTCATATGCCATAGTTGTGGATTCATGTGGATGATAGACCTGGCTAATGACGACACATTTCCAAAGGTGTCTAGTTAGTCTTGCGTCGAAGTACACTTGTTCCTTCAGCGAGGCGCTTTCGTCGTTTGAAAGTGACAGGTTCGAATCCCGATGAGATTACAATGGCTCTGTTATGCTGCCAAGTGTGTCCTCTAGTCTCTACTTCTATGAGCGCCGAACAATACATGTGTGCATATTTACGAAATGCATCGGGTAGAAGAGTAAAGTATCAGTCTTCTCGAGAATTCACCAACCATCCAACCAACCACCCATCCATCCAACCAACCAACCAACCAACCAACCAACCATCCAACCAACCAACCAACCAACCAACTATCCAACCAACCAACCATCCAACCAACCTACCAAACAACCATCCAACCAACCAACCATCCAACCAACCAACCAACATACCAGCCATCCAACCAACCAACCAACCATCCAACCAACCAACCATCCATCCAACCAACCAACCAACCAACCAACCATCCAACCAACCAACCAACCAACTATCCAACCAACCAACCATCCAACCAACCTACCAAACAACCATCCAACCAACCAACCATCCAACCAACCAACCAACATACCAGCCATCCAACCAACCAACCAACCATCCAACCAAACAACCAAACAACCAAACATCCAACCAACCATCCAACCAAACAACCAACCATCCAACCAACCAGCCATCCAAACAACCAACCAACCATCCAACCAACCAACCAACCATCCAACCAACCAACCAACCATCCAACCAAACAACCAACCATCCAACCAACCAGCCATCCAAACAACCAACCAACCATCCAACCAACCAACCAACCAACCACCAACCAACCAACCAACCATCCAACCAACCAACCAACCAACCAAACAACCAACCAACCAACCTTCAACCAACCACCCAACCACCACCAACCAACCAACCACCAACACCAACCAACAACCAACCAACCATCCAACCAACAACCATCCAACCACCCAACCAACCAACCATCCCAACCAACCAACCAACACCAACCACCATCCAAACAACCAACAACCAACCATCCAACCAACCAACCAACCACCCAACCAACCATCCAACCAACCAACCAACCACCCAACCACCAACCAACCACCAACCAACCAACCAACCATCCAACCAACCATCCAACCAACCAACCAACCATCCAACCAACCAACCAACCAACATCCAACCAACCAACCACCACCACCAACCAAACAACCAACCACCAACCATCCAACCAACCAACCACCAACCAACCACCAACCAACAACCAACCAACCATCCAACCACCACCAAACAACCACCACCAAACACCAACCAACCCCAACCAACCAACAACCAACCAACCAACCAACCACCAACCAACCACCAACCAACCACCAACCAACAAACATAACCAAACAACCAACCAACCACCAAACACCAAACAACCCAACCACCAACCAACCAACCACCAACAACCAACCAAACCAACCAACCAACCAAACCAACCAACAACCAACCAACCAACCAAACAATCAAACAACCAACACAACCACCCAACCAAACAACCAACCAAACAACCAACAAACAACCAACCAACCAACCAAACACCAACCAACCAACAACCAACCAAACAACCAACCAAACAACCAACCAACCAACAAACAACAACCAAACAACCAACCAACCAACACAACCCCAAACACCAACCAACCAACCAAACAACCAACCAACCAACCAACCAAACAACCAACCAACCAACCAACCAACCAACCAAACCAACCAACCAACCAAACAACAACCAACAACCAACCAAAACAACCAAACCAACCACCCCAAACATCACCAACCATCCAACCAACCAACCAACCAACCAACCAACAACCAAACAACCAACCAACCACCAACCAACCAAACCAACCACACCAACCAACCAACCAACCAACCAAACAATCAACCAACCAACCAACCAACCAACCAAACCAACCAACAACCAACAACAACCAACCAACACCACAACAACCAACCAACCAACCAAACAACCAACCAAACAACCAACCAACCAACCAAACAACCAACCAAACAACCAACCAACCAAACAACCACCCAAACAACCAACCAACCAACCAAACAACCAACCAACCAACCAACCATACAACCAACACCAACCAAACAACCAACAACCACACCAACCAACACAACCAACCAAACCACCACCAACCAAACAACCAAACAACCACACCCAAACAAACAACCAACCAACCAACCAACACCACCAACACAACCACCAACCAAACAACCAACCAAACAACCAACAAACAACAACCACCAACAACCAACCAACCAACAACCAAACAACCAACCAAACAACCAACCAACCAACCAAACAACCAACCAAACAACAACCAACCAACCAACAACCACAACCAACCAACCAACCAAACACCAACCAATACAACCAACCAACCAACCAAACACCAACCAACCATCCAACCATACACCAACACAACCAAAACCACCAACCATGCCAACCAACCAACCAACCAACACCATCAACCAAAACCAACCACCAAACACCAAACAACCAACCAAACCCAACCAAACAACCAACCAACCAAACAACCAACCAGACAACCAAACAACCAACCAAACAACCAACCAACCATCCAACCAACCAACCAACCAAACAACCAAACAACTAACCAACCAACCAACCAAACAACCAACCAACCAACCAACCATCCAACCAACCAACCAAACAACCAAACAACCAACCAAACAACCAACCAACCAACCAAACCACCAACCAACCAACCAACCAACAAACCAACCAAACAACCAACCAACCAACCATCCAACCAACCAACCAACCAACCAACCAAACAACCAAACAACCAACCAAACAACCAACCAACCAACCATCCAACCAACCAACCAACCAAACAACCAACCAACCAACGGATCGCGCCTACGTATACAGCACACAGACGCTGGCCAACACAAACGTCCTTGACCTGTCACAACGCCCAAACAAAGTAGCCTCCGTGGTAGTTACGCCGCCTATCTTTGCGCTCCGATGGTTGCAGGTTTGATTCTGGCCTAAGTCGTTCGCTTCATTGGTGCAATTTTCTAGCAGACTACTGGGGTCTTCGCTGTAGCTACGTAGTTCATGCTTCATGTGACGCTTTCAGCGGGCCACCCTGCGGAGAGAGACCAAGCCGTGTGGGATAAAACCCGGTGCAATGAAGTCTTTCTTCTTGCCTTTAAAACACCGTTTTATGCCGAAACAAACGGCGAGCCTGTGTGAGGCTGGCGTGTCGTCAATAAACAAGTGCACTGGAACATTCATCCCGATCGCAACGCGATTCACCCGATGACCACCTATTCCATCCATCCTTGTGATGGATTGTGGCTGTCGCGATGCCTACTTCAAACAAGAAACATTGGTATGTAAAGTGCAACCACTTGTCAAAGAAAATGTGATTACTTACTCGAGAACTTAAGCTTCAGAAACAGGTTTCTCTCCCGCCTCTGCGTGTTGAACCGGAGAAATTACTTCTGTAAAATAACACACCCCAGGCGACAGTGGCAGTCTTAAAATGTCTGTTTTTATATTTGCTCCGCACTTTCACAAAGTGAAGCAGTGATGTCACACTGATGTACCAGAATAAATATGACCTGCTTGTTTTGCCCATTTCCCCGTATGTCCTATGTCAGGTCAACTGGCTGTAAGGTAAGAAGTGGCCCATTTAAATGGGTACTTTCTGTCTCATTCAAAACCCAAGGTTTTCCTTGTATATTGTATGCAAGGCTAATAAGATTGAGAGCCGCGGTGGTATAGGGCTAGAACGCTCGCCTGCCGGTGCGGTGGTCATGTGTTCGAATCCACATCGAAGAGGCTTTTTAAAGACTAACCTAGGCTTCCAGGCCGACCCCGCCTTAAATGATTAAGATGAAACGTCCTGGGAAGTCAAGGCGGTCGGTGATATACGACCCTATTATCCACCGAGGGCTGACTGGTATATACAAACATATGGGCTTAAAACTATATGGCCAAAATGCCTAAAGGCGTGAGAAAGGGTCCTTAAGACTCTACTATACACTCAGGGTGCCTCAAGCGTCTTATGGGGTCATTTACTTACTTTATTGTTAAGCGCGCCCTATCTAGCGCCACCATTTGTTCCTCACTGTCATGAGTTGAAATGTGAGCTCTGATCACACCGATGCGTGTGCACGGCCTGACGGCGAGAAGCATGCTTTGACTAGAACGAGGAGAGAAAGGTCTCTCCTAAACCGGGCAGTCGGAGTGGAGACCGTGATTGAGGTTGAACTGAGTTAGACTCGTTGTGGCAATGGCCATATGTTAGAGCGCCGCCAACAGTAGATATTTTAGTTATACTTATGTAAGATTTTATAATTAGACGAGCGTATGATTGATAGTACGACTATGTGATTATGTATTTTATCGTGATTATGTCGAAGCTGAGTGAAAGCGCAAAGGTGACTTAGATAGATTAAACCAATCGGTCTTGTGTTGTACTTGGAGTCTGTAGATGTGTTGTGGCATTAAATGGTAATGTAGTTTTAATATAATATTGTGACTTAGTCTACGCATATCTATACTCAGTCTGTTCAATGACAAGTCATACTATAGTCTGGACAATGTAAGGAATCATCGCCCAACACAACTACCTGCGTCATGGCTGATAACATTGTGACAGTCTAACCAGCCAATCACAGCAATACTACCTTGTGTCCTGCCAACATGAGGACATGGCGTAATCCAACAACCCTGTCACCACGAACACTAATATTATGTTTAAGCCCACGTGTCGTGGGACCATAACACTCACCTCTTGGTTATTTAAAATATGTCTAGTTACTCCCGAATCTTCCCGTTAATGATTCTGTCCCACCATTAGAGTTCTCTCCCGAATCTTTCCGTTGGTGATTCTGCCATATCATTATAGCTCTGTTCTGAGCAGATGCCGCTTAATGAATGTCTGTAATTTATTAGTAATTGTTTTAGTACCAACCTAAGGCCTTTTCCACGACTTTGGTCACATTTCCAAATTAACGTGGACAAGGCCATAGGTTCGTACTGGAATACGATCAGCGTTGCCAGTTGTGGGTTATGCTCAATCTTTACATCTCAACTCCCGAAACAATCAAAAAAAAATCAATTGTTTTAGTTATTTTCAGTGTTTCTAACCCACACAACATCGCTGATTTATTATAGAAGCGTTTCCTTCGTGAAAGATTGTTCCACGTACATGTATTCATGTTTAGCTCGGATTGAAGATTGGTTTTGTTTGTTGGGAAAGGATCGCATTCATTACACACGAGTACCCAGTGCTTTATTTCAGCCCCGCAGATCACACTAGGAGCATCTTAACACAGTACACGGGGCTGTGAACAACAGATTCAAAGATGCTGTAAATATGTTTGTGGATAGGTTTACTAATTTTGAAATTTTATTTTAGCAGCGGTCACTTTGGCCTACTCTTTCCATTTCAGGGACCATTCCCCACTGGTCCAAGCCTGACATCCAGCTCACGCCTGTGGCTCCTAGTAGCGGTCAGCATGCGACAGAGGCCACCCCCGGGCAACAGTTGTGAAGGACTGGCTAAATGAGGTATGGGTAGCCGATTTGGTGTCAAACCAATAGGTGAACTAGGGTATACCTACCCAGCTTGTGAAGACAGGATTCGGCAGGCTGTGCGGAAGAAATCATTGATGATTCAACGGACAAGACGGCGATTACCTGCAAAGCGTTGTGGAACGTGATGAGCACTGCAAGGCACGTAAAACGCTCTGATCATGCACTGTACCTGTATTCGTCTCCAGTCGTCTTGACTTGTCTTGCCACTGGATTCAGATGGACTCAAGCGAGAGAGTGCGGTCGACGAATTGCGCAACTCTTCCTCATTTTAATCCAATTCATCGCACAAGTCATCCTTCATCCTCTTATAACTCACGGCTCCATACTTTCAACCCAACTGGATGAAATGAATGGTCACCATTATTCTTGATGGACAAACAACACAACAACACTCTTTCCCACTTTCAACTGTCGAGTGATGCTTTTAAATTTACGCCGCGCGCGCATGCGGGTCTCCTAATTTGTTGCTTTATCTGAGAAGTCAAGGAGCCCAATCAACTACTGCAGAATCTGAGGGAGAATAACTTCCTCAAAGTCATTGTTTAGTAACCGGGGTGGGGGTGGGGGGTAAAGAGGGAGGGGGAAGCATCCACACCTGCGTTACCGTGATTGGTAAACTTTCTAATTGAGTCAGAGGCCGGACCAAGACCTAATGGCCTATCCGGGATGAAGAATTAGCTATTAAATCTGGAGAACTTGCGGTGCTAGGTTCCAACTTTCAAAGGTTTGTTATTTCAACATTGTTGTTACTGCTGCTGTTGCAGCTTCTGTTGCTGCTGCTGTTGCCGTTGTCAATATCGTCGTGCTGGGATGTTCAAATTTTACAACTTGAAGAATCGAGGACTAGGGAAGATGTAATTCCATTCCGATAGGTAAGAGCATTCTGAGCATGTCGTTCACTTTCCCGCGCTTCGTATACACGTCATGGATGCTCATCAACCATCTTCATACAGAGCTGATGTGTTTCTCCTGCCATCACAAGATATGGGTGCTCATCAACCATCTTCATACAGAGCTGATGTGTTTCTCCTGCCATCACAAGATATGGGTGCTCATCAACCATCTTCATACAGAGCTGATGTGTTTCTCCTGCCATCACAAGATATGGGTGCTCATCAACCATCTTCATACAGAGCTGATGTGTTTCTCCTGCCATCACAAGATATGGGTGCTCATCAACCATCTTCATACAGAGCTGATGTGTTTCTCCTGTCATCACAAGATATGGGTGCTCATCAACCATCTTCATACAGAGCTGATGTGTTTCTCCTGCCATCACAAGATATGGGTGCTCATCAACCATCTTCATACAGAGCTGATGTGTTTCTCCTGCCATCACAAGATATGGGTGCTCATCAACCATCTTCATACAGAGCTGATGTGTTTCTCCTGCCATCACAAGATATGGGATGCTCATCAACCATCTTCATACAGAGCTGATGTGTTTCTCCTGCCATCACAAGATATGGGTGCTCATCAACCATCTTCATACAGAGCTGATGTGTTTCTCCTGCCATCACAAGATATGGATGCTCATCAACCATCTTCATACAGAGCTGATGTGTTTCTCCTGCCATCACAAGATATGGGTGCTCATCAACCATCTTCATACAGAGCTGATGTGTTTCTCCTGCCATCACAAGATATGGATGCTCATCAACCATCTTCATACAGAGCTGATGTGTTTCTCCTGCCATCACAAGATATGGGTGCTCATCAACCATCTTCATACAGAGCTGATGTGTTTCTCCTGCCATCACAAGATATGGGTGCTCATCAACCATCTTCATACAGAGCTGATGTGTTTTCTCCTGCCATCACAAGATATGGGTGCTCATCAACCATCTTCATACAGAGCTGATGTGTTTCTCCTGCCATCACAAGATATGGGTGCTCATCAACCATCTTCATACAGAGCTGATGTGTTTCTCCTGCCATCACAAGATATGGGTGCTCATCAACCATCTTCATACAGAGCTGATGTGTTTCTCCTGCCATCACAAGATATGGGTGCTGCTCGTCCGCTATCTTCATAACGAGCTGATGTGATTCTATAGCAGTCTCGAGACAAGGGTGCCGCTCATCTACTGTCTTCATAAGGAGCTGATGTCACTCTCCTGCTGTCACAAACCATGGATGCTACTCATCTACTGGCTTCATAAGGAGCTGATGTCTCTCTCCTGCTGTCACAAGCCATGGATGCTACTCATCTACTGTCTTCATAAGGAGCTTATGTCACTCTCCTGCTGTCACAAGCCATGGATGCTACTGATCTACTGTCTTCATAAGGAGCTGATGTCACTCTCCTGCTGTCACAAGCCATGGATGCTACTCATCTACTGTCTTCATAAGGAGCTGATGTTCTCTCCTGCTGTCACAAGCCATGGATGCTACTCATCTACTGTCTTCATAAGGAGCTGATGTCACTCCTGCAGTCTCCCAGCTTGTGAAGCATTAGCCCTCAATGTTAAACACCATCCCAGAACTCTACAGGAGATTTGGTCAATATCTTACCGACTGTCTTTACTTCCCATGGCATTTTCTGGTGTCTATTTTAGGCTGGATCGACATGGAAGCTCGGGTGAATCTTAGTCAACCCGTGGTGGAAATTGTAGGCGGACGTTCAATCAGGCGCCTACTGGTAGCGACAGCATGAGAGCTCTCCATTGGCTACCGTAGAAGGGGGCGGAGCACTTGTTAGAACCCTTGTGCAATCATATTGATTCTTGATTGCATGTCCCATGGCTTCTTTTTCAGACTTCAGAAGTGGCAATCTATCACTCTCATCGACTTGATATTTTGCATTGCAAATAACTTATATATTGTAATCTTCAAGAGTTCAGTTCTCACTTGTGTACAATGTACATCAAGCTGAACTTACTGAAGCTTGCCAGAAGACGAGGTCATAAACCACACAAGTGAATGTGTAAGTGTAGGGGACACCACCATGGTATCTTCCCAATAATAAATGTATGAACACATCATACATCTTTTTTAGGGGGAAAATGGAATGGGGGAATCTTATTCCATGTATGAGCTTTTCGGCTTATTGTCCTCCACGGAGACCCTTTTGCCTTAGTTAGTGGTCAGTGGTCCAGTTATTGTATTTTGGGTTGTGTTACGATCATAATGGCCAGATACTTTGATCTTAGCCGACAGGCCAAGAAGCAATGCAATGGAGAAGACTAAAAGCCCATGCCAGTCATCGGATTCAATAATCATATAGGAGAGGGGGAGGGAAGGGGTGGGGGGAGTGCGAAAATATAACATGAAATAGAGGAGTTAAATGACGGCTTCTCAAATGTGAGGCCATGACTTTATCAGGTGGACTTAAGTTCCCTTCCGGGCCACAAGTTCATTCGCAGAGATATTGGTGGTTGAGGAGGTTGGGTTGATCAAAGAGGCGTAAAAACAGTGGACAAATGATACCTTTTAAATTGGTCATTGAACACTGTCGGTAAGCCAGCACATTATCCACTCTCCATCGCGAGTTGTGCAAGTAGTAAAGGGATGTAACCAGGTATTTTCAGCTACTGCATTTATAATTCGCTTGTATAGTGTGTTTACTTTTTTTTTGCCCCAATATAAAATTCAATATCTCAGTAACCAACTGAGGGAAAATTATGAGATTTAGCATATAACCTTATCATTATGTCCACCCAACAAAACAAATTTTGTTCTGGAGATTGTACAGCAGATTTCAATGTTTGTTTATATGCGGTATATAATTTACGGCTCAGAGATTAAGTCCATAATTTTAAAAGTATTACAGCTTCACCAAGACACATCCGCGCTTTTTTTAAAATTGTCTCGTGGTTTTCCGTTTTGGCACAAACTGCGCGCAGTTAATGGATTGTTCAGAGGTGTCTTCAGTGTGGGTTCTTTCATGAAACGTGATTATATAAATAAATATATAAATAAATCTTACCATTAATATAATATTAATAGCTAATATTTGAATGTGTGAATATTGTTCAATGGGATTGAATGTGAAATTGTGTACACTTCAAAGCATCGCTATGAAGTTGTACACATATTTTTGTCAAGAAGCTGATCGCAGGAAACTGTTTCATACTGTTACAAATCCCGAAAAAAGAACAGTGCATGCATTGGGTTTGAGTAAACGGTCATTTCGTCGATGGGTGCAAGAATCTGGAATGAAACCAACACGCGATAAGCAAACGGTAGGTAGAAAGGCAATTGTAGACAGCTTTGACAAGGATGTCATCAGGCGAGTTATTATAAAAATGATGGATGCCAAAGAAACAGTGACTGTAAGAAAACTGAGGGTTTTGTTGAGAAAGAACAATAACATAGAGCTATCCAAAACAACTTTGTGGAAAATTATAAGGACATTAGGCTTCACTTTTAGAAAGTACAAGGGAGGTAGAAATATCCTTTGCGAGCAACCGCATTTAGGAGCCATGAGAAGCAGATACCTACGTGAAATAAGGGAAATGCGCAAAGAAAATTATGACATAGTGTATTTGGATGAGACGTGGATCAATGCGCACCACACAAGTGAAAAGGAATGGCAATCAATGGATGGAAAGATAAAGCGTTATGTGCCCAGTAGTAAAGGACAGCGTTTGGTCATAGCCTATGCTGGTAGTACTCATAATGGCTTACTACAGAATGCTGGGCTCGTGTTCGTATCAAAGCATACAGACAATAGGGATTATCATAATGAGATGAATGGTAATGTATTTAGAGATTGGCTCGAGAATACAGTACTTCCATCCCTTGATAGACCGTCTTGTCTAATCATGGACAATGCATCATATCACATTGTTATTGCCCAAGAAGACAAAATACCTACGGCATCGAGCGCAAAGGAAGCAATAAGGATATGGCTCCGAAGGGAAAATATACCATTTCCAGAAACATATTTCAAGCTACAGTTGTTGTCCCTTGTAAAACAGGCGCAAAAAAGCAAGAAATATCAAATCGACAAGTTGATAGAAGAGCATGGCCATAGGTGCTTGAGACTTCCGCCGTATCATTCTCATTTAAACCCTATAGAACTTGTGTGGGCTAAAATTAAAGGACAGGTGGCAGCTGCCAATACTACATTCAAATTGTCTGACGTCAAGATACTAACCCAGTCCGCGCTATTAAATATTGATAAAAGTTACTGGAAAAAATGTGAGGACCATGTGTTGAAAGAGGAAGAGGACTATTGGAGAAAGGATGGATTGAATTTTATGCAACCGAGAGCAATCATCAACCTACTGGAATCGTCCGACACAGATTAAGGTCTGAGCAGATCGCAGACCTTAATCTACGTGCACACTTACTGGGATATTTTGCTCCAACTATTCAGACGAATTGCAGGCCCTAAACATTACAGCATCAGCATAATGTCAATGGCAACAGTTTGTATTCCACAGTGATGAATTTTCAATTCCGCAAGCCCTCAGCGGTGACAAACAACTGTATTGAAAAAAAAAAACACACACACACACTAAACGCATTGAATACCAACAGAAGAGTAATATTGCGGTGGAAACTGACATATTGTGGCATAACAAGAAACGTGAGAGCAAACACGTTGTCAAATTAGGGGACAACACACGTGCATACGAATCAATCTATAAACTTCAATGAAAAGAGGACCAACATCTTGGTCGTTAAGAAGAAAGCCCACTACAGAGACACTGACAACTATTTTCATAGTGCAAAACAGGTAATCATGTTCCGTCTCTGAACGGTAAACAGCAGAGTAGACAATCTTTCACGAAGACTCAAAGCGGGTCTGTCACCCATGTGTACGTGTGAACAAACTACACAGACAGCTGAACAGATCCTTAAAAATGGAAACATGATGACTAAATTGCGGTATCATTTCTGGTCACTCCATACGCACATTAACGCACAGCTATTTGGAAGCTTTCACGAACTCAATATAAAAAGCTAACATGAATACTTTTGTACACATTATTAACCAGCAGCTGAAGAAACAAGAAGGAAATGAAAAATAAGGTAAGAAATATATTCCTTCTACTTTCCAGTCAATTTACAAATTATTTACCCCATGCCTCTGTAAATTCTCTGTCTTTACTAATATTACACATTGCACCCCTCTCGGGATTCTCCGTGGTGAAGTGGTCAAGTTGTCTGACTCGGGCTCCGAAGGTTGTATCTTCGATTCCGGGCCGCGTCTTTCATTTCACGAGTGCATTTTTTCAGAGACTCCCGAGGGTCGTCACTGGAGCTACGGAGTTCGTGCTTTGTGCGACGCTTTCCGCGCTGCGGAAAGAAACTGAGCCATATGGGATAAAAACACGGTGCAATGCAGCCGGCCTTCTCGACTTTTAAGCTACTTATTTTATTGCAACCACTCCCATATCCGGATGGATACGCCTTGTGTCGTCATATGAATTGGCGGGGCATTCATTACTGTAAAATTAAGTTTGTAGCGAGAAATCACTAGTTTTACAGCAAAACATCAAAGAAATGTCGCGCTTTCGATGATTTAAGTTGCTTTTGGACCTATCAAAGACATATTCCTTGGGTGGGGATAAATATAAGACGGCAGGAAAAATTTCATAACGATGCAACAGACAGTGTTCAAAGTAATTGATCGTGAATGACGGCATTCATTTCTGGACATATTATATCCGTTAATCATCATCATCAATTGCATTTCAAGCTGGCGTAGACGTTCATGGCTCTCCATAGATCTCGGTCTTTAGTGTTCTGGATCAACTCTGCAGCTGATATTCCTCCATGCCACCGTCTCAATCCATCCAGCATTATTTCTCTTGGTCTGCTTCTGCCTCTCATCCCTTCGATCTTTCCTTTGTCACATTGTTCTCCAATGCTCTCTTCTCATCACTTGACGGAAGAAAGCTGTTTGTTTCTTTCTAATTGTTGTATATAACGTTCTAGTTTCAATAGCCCGTTTCAGGCAGTCGTTGTCAGTTACTCTGGCAGTCCAAGGAATTCGCAACATTCGTCTCAGGAACCACATCTCTGTTGCTTCTAATTTCTTCTTAATTTGTTCAATTACATTACAAGATTCGCTGCCATACAGCAAAACTGGTTCTATATAGCATTTCAGCACTCTCTTACATTCAGGGATAGTGACTTATTGCATAAGATACTCTTCATTTTCTGAAATGCAGCTTTTGCTTGCTCTATTCTGCTCTTAATCTAAGCATCCATCTGATGTTATAAAATAGTAGCTAACCCGGTCGAGAGGGAGGAGGAGGGAGGAGGAGGGGGAGAAGGAAGGAGGAGGGGGAGAAGGGAGGAGGAGAGAGGAGGAGGGAGGAGAAGGAGGAGGAGGGATGAGGGGGAGGAGGCAGGAGGAGGAGGGAAGAGAGGGAGGAGGAGAGAGAGGAGGAGAAGGGAGGATGAAGGAAGAGGAGTGATTAGGAGGAGGGAGGAGGGCGAGGAGGTAGGAGGAGGAGGAAGAGGGAGGAGGAGGATGGAGGAGGAAGAGGAGGGAGAGGGAGGAGGGGAGGGGAAGAGGAAGAGGGTAGGAGGAGGAGGGGAGAGGAGGAGGAGGAGGATTATAACGCATATGCCTGTAGATAACTGCAGCGAAAAGGTGGGTCTGTCTATCTATCTGACCCGGCGTGGCTTCGCCCAGCTCCTGGCGGGGAGCGTCTCATTAAATTCATACAACAACAAAAAAAGTTACTTAAAAGAATGTCCTTCCACACACCATCCATTATTTTTAATGAAAACTGTTTTTAATCACCTACATGACTGTAGATAACTTCTTTAAGCATAAAAAGATGAGTTACAATGTTATGCATTATGCATTATTTTTATGAAAACTTTGAAAATGCCTTAAAGATTATATCATTATTTATTATAACTCATATGCCTGTAAATAACTATAGACAAAGAGTTTATAAATCTTTGAAAACGATGCAACAATATGACTATAAGGTATATAGCAATGTTATTAAAAGTTATGCCCCTTGAAATAACTTTTCTAGAGTTAAGTCCCCTTGCTATATAGAAATTATAATGAAAAATGAAATATTAAATAATATTAAGTAAGTAGCCGATTTTACACTAAAAAATATGACAGTTGGCAGCGCGGGAATGAGAGGAAGACGTGTAGAAAATTTCATCTCAATCGGATGGACCGTTCGCGAACGCATAAAGGACATACATACATACATACATACAGACATACAGTCTCTTTATATATATATATATATATATATATATATATATATATATATATATATATATATATATATATATATATATATATATATATATATATATATATATATATACTAGCTGACCCGGCCCGGCTTCGCCCAGTCCTTGGTGTGGAAGCATCTCATTTAATTCATATAAGTAGTCATATAAGCTCACGTTCCCTGTTCCCGACTATATATCTGTCTGTCTGTCTGTCTATCTGTCTGTCTGTCTGTCTGTCTGATCCGGCCCGGCTTCGCCCAGTCCCTGATGGGGAGCATCTCATTTAATTCATATAAGTAGTCATATAAGTTCCCGTTCCCGACTGTTTGTCTATCTGTCTGTCTGTCTGTCTGTCTAATCATTTATTGGTTGCAGTTAGAACAACCTTAGATAAACGAAGACCAACTTACAAAAAGCATTAGAAAGAGCACTTGAAAGATCTTTACATCTTCCCCAACAATTAACTTGGGTAAATGGAGCAGCGGCAGCAGCAGCAGAAGAAGAAGAAAAAGGAGGAGTAGGAGCTGGGAGGAGGAAGAGGGAGGTGGAGGAGGGAGGAGGAGGAGGAGTAGGAGGGAGGAAGAGATAGGCGGAGAGAGGAGGAGGAGGGAAGAGGAGGAGGAGGAAGGAGGAGGAGTAGTAGGGAGGAGGAGGATTAGGAGGAGGAGAGAGGAGGAGGAGGAGGAGGAGGAGGAAGGAGGAGGATGAGGGAGGAGGAGGAGGCAGGAGGAGGGAGGAGGAGGGGAGGAGGAAGAGGGAGGAGGAGGAGGAGAGGAGGAGGAAGGAGGAGGAGGAAGGAGGGAGGAGAAGAACGCAGGAGGAGGAGGGAGGAGGAGAGGGAGGAGGAGAGGAGGAGGAGGAGGGAGGAGGAGGAGGAGGAGGAGGGAGGAGGAGGATGAGGAGGAGGAGGAGGGAGAGGAGGAGGAGGAAGAGGAGGAGGAGGAGGAGAAGGAGGAGGAAGAGGAGGAGGAGGGAGAGAAGAGGGATTGGGAGGGATGTGGAGGGAGGATGGGAGAGGAGGACGGAGGAGGTAGAGGGAGGAGGAGAAGGAGGTAGTAGGAGGAGGAGAGAGGATGAGGAAGGGAGGAGGAGAAGGGATGAGGAGGAGGGAGGATGGAGATGGCAGTGAAGAGGAGGAGGAGAGGAGGAAGGAGGGAGGTAAGAAGGAGAGGACGTGAGGAGGGGGAGGACGTAGGAGGAGTAGTGGAGAGAGGAGAGGCAGAGGAGTGCTTAGGAGGATAAGGCAGGAGGAGGCGGAGAAGAGGGAGGAGACGGAAGAGGAGAGGAAGGAGGAGGAAAGGAGAGGAGGAGGAGGAGGAGGAGAAAGAGGGAAGAGGAGGATGGAGGATGGAGAGGGAGGAGTGGGGAGGGGAAGAGGAAGAGGGTAGGAGGTGGAGGAGGGGAGAGAGGAGGAGGAGGAATATAACGCATATGCCTCTAGATTTAATAATGGCTGAAGTTGTTCCATGTCTTCTTAGAGTTGGCGACAGTGTAAAGAAATATAAAATCTTCAAACTTGATATAGATAAGGTAACTATTATTTAGTTATTCTTTAAGCATAAAAAGATGAGTTACAATGTTATGCATTATGCATTATTTTTATGAAAACTTTGAAAATGCCTTAAAGATTGTATCACTATTTATTATAACTCATATGCCGGTATATAACTATAGACAAAGAGTTTATAAATCTTTGAAAACGATGCAACAATATGACTATAAGTTATACAGAAAAGTTATGCCCCTTGAAATAACTTTTACAGAGTTAAGTCCCCTCGCTGTATAGAAATTACAATGAAAAATTGAAAATTAAATAATATTGGGTAAGCAGCCGATTTCACACTAAAAAAATATCACAGTGGGCTGCGCTGGAATGAAAGGAAGACGTGTAGAAAATTTCATCTCAATCGGATGGGCCGTTCACGAGCGCATAAAGGACATACGGACATACAGACAGATGGAGATCGCCTTTTATATATAAGATACGCGCGCGCGCGGTTTTTTTAATAAACAATCAAAAACATAAGAGTTAAATATCACCCCTTACCCACCCAACTATACGACCGAGGAGGAGTGGAAATCAGCCGAGGTCAAGGTCAATCCTCATCAATCCTCCAAATTCTAACCGAAACGGCCATTGTATATGGAAAAATAAAAGTTATGAAAACGAAATTTTCTGGTTTGTTGGTTGTTTAGTGGTATGAATGGTTTGTTTTCGTCTTTCTTGTTGACGGCTGCAAGAGGTTGTTTCTTCATGATGCTTGTGGGTGTGGAAATATAGGCATACACACAAGAGTTAAATATCACCCCTTACCCACCCAACTATACGACCGAGGAGGAGTGGAAATCAGCCGAGGTCAAGGTCAATCCTCATCAATCCTCCAAATGAGAACCAAAACACCTTGTCTTTCTTGTCATTTTCGCTGTGTCCATTTCCTCTCGTGAGCTTCGAGGTGTCTGTCTCACTTTCCTTAGCTGCTTCACTGCAGCTCTCTTTGCTTTCCAAGCATGGTCTACTTCTGGAGTCCACCATGGGGGATGTAAAAAAGCAGTTTTAACAGTCCTGTTGCATACCCCCTGTCCGAGGCGTCCAAGAAGGCTGTCGGTCCACTCATACCGGAAGGTCTTGTGCATTCTCCCAGCCTTAACTTTCCTGGATTTAGAGATCAGGACTGAGCATGGCATGTGATCACTCCCATGGTCATTCAAAACAGTCCACTTTACATCAAGAACTGATGACTGGAGACAAGTGCCAAGTCAATAGCAGTGTCTGCATCGCCAGGCCTTATTGCCATTCTAGTCGGCCTACCATCATGTATGCAGACCACATCGGAGTCCACCATGGCATCCGCAAGGGCAATTCCCTGTCGGTTTTATCCACTACTATCCCAATCTCTGTTCCTCGCATTGAAGTCTCCACATATGAGTAGCCTATCACCTGGTAATTCCTCCAATTCCTTAAGCCAGTCCCAGTGTTCCTTTCTGACAAAACAGTCCACTTTGTCATATACATTTATGATGTTCCAACTTAGGCCACCAATCTCCATTTGTATGACCCTGGACCTCTCTTGCACTGTGATTCCACTTGCTCAAGTCAAGTACCACATGATTTACTCCTTCCTTCACCAGCAGACCTTGCCTATGTCTCATCTGCCCAGTAGGGTACCCAGGGCAATAGTATTTGTCTGTATTTAACTCCTGGAGCATGAGGTCACCAAAATCATATAATAGCCTCTCCAATACAGGACCTCTCTGCCTGGCACTACGACAGTTCAAGTATCCCACTCTTACATAGTTGACACCTAGTCTCTCCACTTTTCGTCTTGTTCTCCTGGCGCCGGCCCTCCTATTTCTATGCCTTCTTCTCACACCATTTCCTCGCCTTCTCCTCATCACTCTCTCTTCGCTAGCCTCTGAAGGATGTGTCAAGCGCAGAGCACGTGCTTCGTAGCTCCGGCGACGATTCCCGTGTTTAATTAAATCCATAAGCGAAAAGTTAAAAGTTGCATTACTTTGTGTTATTTTATATTGTGTTCATTCACACTGAGAGAGAGAGAGAGAGAGAGAGAGAGAGAGAGAGAGAGAGAGAGAGAGAGAGAGAGAGAGAGAGAGAGAGAGAGAGAGAGAGAGAGAGAGAGAGAGAGAGAGAGAGAGAGAGAGAGAGAGAGAGAGAGAGGCCAATCCAAAGTGCCAATTATTAAGGGGTTTTTGGCCTTATACAGGACTGACTAAAAAAATATGTTTAATATATAGAAGGGCTCACGGTTCCCAGCGGGGAAATAGACGCCCACTAGGTCCCGCGTCCCTGTTTGTCGGTTGTTTTGGGTGATCATCCCGACCCCTGACAAGATTAAGTGCAGAAACTACACTTTCTCTTAGCCAAAAGGCCCAAAAGCTTCTGTATTTTTATTTGAGGGGGGGGGGGGGGTGGCGGATACCCTGCCACCCCCCTTGTTTGGGGTTTGGCGGCTTTTACCGAAAGAAAGTATTTTTTTCACAACGTGTAGATTGTTCACCTTTTTCAATAATGAAAAGTTCTCTGTGCCCAATGTAAGCTGAAGTGTTAGACAAATTGATTATAAAATTGTCACATATCTAACAAAGAACCTTTTCTTTTACAAAATGGTTAAAGATAGTTTGAAATTTTTAGCCAGTTATTTATGCCATATATAATTGTTATTAATTTCTACAACAATTTTACAAAAGTTTAAGATAAATACAGCAATTATTTAAATTACATAATGCATGCATGTTACATTCAGTAATGTCCCCTTGAAATCACCGTTATGTTGTTATTTTCCTTTTCACTATTTTAATTACATGTCTTCCACTTAACGTGTTTTTATTTCGTACAATTTACAAAATTCGTTTATTTGCGTAGGATAAAGAGAGAGGGATAGTACCTCACGGTGAGTGACAGCCAAGTTCCAAGGGATAGACCAGGATCTTATTTGGTTCCCATCTGTTTACCTAGCGCATGTATGGCTCCACGAATACCGCTTGTGTACGGATTTGGCCAAACCACGGGCAACAGTCTTGGCTGACTGGCTAAACTACATGAGTGAAGTAGGGGTAATATCCTACTAAGGGAATGTCCATCCCTAGTACACAAAGACTTGGACGGTAAAGAAGGCGGATGAATATAAAGAGATCAACGGCATTGAAAGCTAAACTGCAGAGTGTGTGGCACTCATGAGGCGTGTTCAGGACACGATAGTGAACATGGCTGGCCATCGTGGAAAAGACTGGTTCGTCACCACGTAATAATAAATATCCCAAAGACAGCAATGGTAATTCAACAACAAGAAAACAGCGATACGGGTAATTCTTGGCCCCCTGGAGATTTGCCTGTTGTAAATATTCACAGGGAAGAGACAACTCCTATAGTGAATAAGTGTCAGCATCTCCAATAAGGCCTTACAGAGGCGATAGGAGTTGACACTAGTATAGTAGGGAGACACCAGACAGGAGAGACACCAAGCACTATAAATAGCCTCACAAGGAGACACATTTGTGTCAGACCAGGGGCCAATGCGTACAACTGAGCGAGGGCTTTCCCCAAGCCATTGGGAAGCTGGTCCTTGCGAGTAACCGTGGAATGCCCGGTTACTCTAACTCACAAGCCAGCGTGCTTGTGAGACCATGCACGCAATAATAGCTACTGCACGGAGGGGACAGTGTCCGTGCTTGTCCACGCAATGTGTAGCGTGTGGGCAGACCCGACTGGAGACGGTAGAGAGCAGACGTATCCTTGACAAATGCTATAGTTTCTAGGCAATAGGCAAACATAGGGCTGTTCATTTAGATTGTGAATACTAGCATCATTTCTCATCACTTCATTGCATTCATGTTGTATAATGATGATGAAGTATAACGCTCGTAGAGCCATTCAAATGTCGGCTCTAAATAAATTGCATTCCTTTCGCAAATGTCACGAGTTGTTATTTCGTGCGGTGCGAAAGTAGGGGAGTCCTGAGAACCTGTAGCGCACAAGTCGCTGACAATAAGGAAGTGCATAATGTCCGAATGCATCCCAAATTCTTTTGAAAGGGTGCATTCTGACAATTAAAAAAATGTTTTGCATACCCTTTACAGGACATCGCTGTCAACATCATATCTGATATAGCATGCATAGAATATTTTTCGTGTGCTTTCATCCAAGAAGTGCTGAATTTTAGTAAGTTGGTAAACTTTTTGTGCTATTCTCTTGGTGAGGACGTGAACATGAGAGCTCCAGTTTAGATGTCTGTCAATTAAAAGACCTAATGTATTGTGTTCATTTACATTAACTATAGGTAACGTGTCCACGTGGAGATCGAGCGGTGCCCTAGTTATGGCTAGGGTCCGTAGTTTTTGTCTGGTCGTTATTAGCATGGATTTGGTTTTTTCGATGTTAATAATCATGCGGTTTTCATTGCTCCATCTACTAAGGTTATCAAGTTCGTTTTGTAAAGAGCTCTCTAAGTCACTAATGTTCTCTTGACTAGTGTATATAGTGCAGTCGTCTGCAAATAGGTCACACGAAGTATTGAGATATAAAGGAAGATCGTTAATATAAACTGCAAAAAGCAGCGGTCCTAGTATTGAGCCCTGAGGCACACCAATATTAAGTTGTGTGGGTCTTGATAGACAGTTATTGAAGGACACTACTTGTTGTCTGTCGGATAAAAATGACGTAATTAGGTTCACCATACTGGTGCTAGTCTTCATTTGTTTTAATTTTCTAATTAAAATATCATGATCTACCATATCAAAGGCCTTTTTAAAGTCTACAAATACTGCTCCACAAATGTTGCCATTGTTGATACAAAGATGCCAGTTATCGGTCATTTTTGTTAGGGCACTATGGCAAGAATATTTAGGTCGAAACCCAGATTGACTGTCAATTATTAGATCGTTGTTAATTAAATGGTGTAATGTTATTTTATGTATGTGTTTTTCTAATGGCTTTGATAGCGACGATAGTAAGGAAATAGGTCTATAATTACCCAAGACGCTATTATCAGTTGAGCCATTTTTAAGTAGAGGATAAACTTTAGCAATTTTAAAGGCAGATGGAAAGTAGTTTTTGGACAGGCACTGGTTATATATGAACGTCAAGGACTCACTAATAATTGGTGCAGCACAGCGAAGAATTTTATTACTGATACCATCTAGGCCTTCTGAATTTGTTGCTTTGAGCTTTGAGAGATATTTATACACTTCTGCAACAGACATCAAGGGAATCTCAGGGGGAATATTTCTAGAGCATTTCTCTTCACAGAATGATGACAGTGAGCTTAAATTACAAGCTGAGTCTGGTATTGAGGACTTTAGATTCTCTATTTCTGATTGAAAGAAGCAACTGAAATCCTCGCATGTTATAGTGCTCGGTATTGCTGACTCTGAAGAGTGTTTCTTGTTGGTTAGCGAGTTAATAGCCTTCCATATATTTGTGTTATTTGATTTATCTACAATCAAATTTTTGAAATGATCTTTCTTTATCCTACGAATTTCATATTTAACTTTATTTCTTAGTCTGCGGTAATTGATAAAATCTTTATTTTTGTGCGCTATATCTCGTTCTCTCATGATTTCTAGAACTTCACGAGTCACCCATGGAGATTTATGTTGATTCTTCACTCGAACTTCTTTGACTCGCACATGTTTATCAAACACACTGTAGACTGTCTTTGTCCAGTAAGCTAGTGCATCATCCGGATCAGGAAGTAGGTAAACATGTTCAAGGGCTGCATTTTCTAAGTCGTCTAAAGTAGGAGGAGGAATAGGAGGAAGGAGGAGGGATTAGGAGGAGGAGGGAGGAGTAGGAGGGAGGAGGAGGGAGCCGGAGGAAGAGGGAGGAAGCAGGAGGAAGGAGGAGGAGGAGAGAGGAGGAGGAGAGAGAAGGAGGAGGGAGGAGGAGGAGGGGGAGGAGGAAGAGGGAGGAGGAGGGAGGGTGGGGGAGGAGGAGGAGGAGGAAGAGGGAAGAGGAAGAGAGAGGAGGAGGGAGGAGGAGGGAGAAGGAGGAAGGAGGAGGGGAGGACGAGGAGGGAGGAGAAGAGGGAGGAGGAGGGAGAGGGAGGAGGAGGGAGGAGGGAGGAGGCGGAGGGAGGAGAAGGGCGAAGGAGGAGGGGGAGGCGGAGGAGGAGGATGGAGGCGGAGGAGGGAGGAGGAGGAAGAGGGAGAGGA
>JACEFZ010022935.1:220000-222500 GCA_014155875.1 Cepaea nemoralis | reverse complement strand
AAAAAACCTAATAGCTATGGACAAGGTTATATCTACTATACCTTCTCCTTTTGCTAAGTTTTTGCAGCAGTCGGACATTGAGAACATCGAGCAGTTCGAAAAAAAAGGCTCAGCATATTTTTCTTCTAACAGAGAGATTTTTAAGACCTCAAGTGACTCTGAGATAGTTTCCTTTGTCAAAGACCAATCAAAAAACTATCAGGGTAACAGAAAACCTTTTCAGAAGTATGATAAGAAAGACAGAAAAGTTTCCAAATGCATGTACTGTCAACTAATGCACGACACTTATGCTATGTGCGACAAATCGCCGAATTATCCGGCGCATCTTGAAAATGTGATCAAGAAGCAGCAAAGCAAACGATCTGCATACAGGCGTGCAATCAAATGTTTTTTTTTGTTCCTCTTATGGCCATTATTCTAATAAGTGCCTTGGCCGCCAACGTTTGAAAGCTAACAACGCTATGTTGATTGACACCTCTTCAGATAGTGGTAGTGAGAATGAGTGTGAGATTGAAAGTGACTTACCAACTAACCAAGCAGAGGATGTGTGTGCTGCTAACGATATATTAAGCTTTGACAGCTGTGAACGATGTCACCAATTCCATGCAGACGGAAGACTAGAATGTGGACATACAGTACCATGCTCATCTGAGAGTGTGAATGCAGCATTAGCCTCCAGAGGCAATTTGGTGTTCCACAATGCAATGGTCAATAATGTACCATGCCAATGTTTGCTGGATAGTGGCAGCACCCTTATTGGTCTTCGAAAAGAACTAGTGAGTCCGGGTGATTACACAGGTGACACTGTGAAATGCCGAACCTTTTCGGGTAACGTTGAGATCTACCCTTTGGCAAAAGCCCACATTAATACTCCTTTTCTTTCGGGTACCTTTACTTGTGCAATACTTGACAACCCTTGTACTGATTTAATTTTGGGGTGCTTACCCCAACTGAAACAATGTACTAGTGATGAAATAGTTGCATGGGAGAAATTAAATGCAGCTAAGGCAACAACCAGAGTTGACACTTCAAAACATCATGACCCATTACAAGATGAGACACTACTAATGCTTTTTCCAACCAGCACAGATGACACAAACACACAGAAATTTATACACCAGCAGAAATCTGATCTTAATGTGTCTCCATATTTAAATATAATGAAACAAAGAGCCAAAATCACCAAACATACATCAGTGTTCTCTAGACTGAAGAATGGCATTTCAACCAGATGTTATACTACAGGTAACCATGAACAGGTGTTACCTGAACAACACCGTTTAACTGTGCTAAAGAATGCACATAAAACACCGTGTGCTGGTCATCTTGCATACAACAATAACAGGCCAGGTTTTTTCAATAATATAAAATTATTTTGTCATAATGTATTTGCTTGTAATGTCTGTCAACAATTAGTACGAAAGTTTAAGGGTGGACATCCTACAGCTGAAGTACAACCCTCTACACTGGCACCCAAGCCATTTGATAGAGGAAGGGTCAGTTCTACCACAAGCACACAAACAAAGGTGCGAAAACAAGTGATCTTGAACTTGATCAAGACAGATTTAGGCTACTTCCATACAAACGAAATGGCAAGGACCATTCAAGGTGGTACATAACCATGGTACATGTTGACGATGAAATATCGATAAACAGACACTTAGAGATATTCCATGTCAACATGCGGAAACCTCACTTTTCAAGACAAGAGACAGAAGTAGTGACAGACGAACAGAGTGCACCAACACCTAGTGATCAGACGACAGACATACATAGCGCAACTACACTAGTTAGCGAGACTGGCAAATCCGACGAGGGGCATACATGTAGTGAACTTATAGAATACACATGAATAAATCAGAATACTGATGACTGGACAATACACCTACTGAAACTGAGACATGCCTTTGACAGAGTGCGACTCTTCGGTCTCACTGTCAAACCAAGCAAAGTCAAATTATGCCTAAAATAAATTCATTTTTGGGTCATGTCATTTCTCAAGTCCAACTGTAGACTGACCTGAAAAGTAGTACCAAAATTATGAATCTGACCATGTCTAACAGAAAGAAACAGGTCAGAAACCTTTTGGGATTAGTAAATTACTCAGAAATTACAATTATATTTTCCAATGTCTTAAAATCTTCTGGAAATGAAATGTGAAAGATGCATTATTAATTCCTGCATTGTCAAAATTGAAGATCCTTTTTTGTAAATATTCCAATCCCTCCGCTTGCCTAATCCTAGGCTCATTTATTATCTTAGGTCATATGCCAGCAGAATCTCCATCACTGCAGTACTAGGCCAATTTTTTGAGGGCATCTTCCATCCGATTTGCTACGTGAGCCGTAAGATCACACCTGCTGAGTCCAGATATTCCATATCACAGTTGCAACCCTAAGCGTCATCTATGCGGTGAGAAAGCTCCATCGAGTTCTGACGGATGTTCACTGCATTGTCCAGACCGACAACTCCCCGATCACGGTCATACAGAGTGGTGTGC
>JACEFZ010022935.1:0-212500 GCA_014155875.1 Cepaea nemoralis | reverse complement strand
ACACATCCCCAACTCATACACTCATCCCCTCACACATCCCTAGACACACGTACTTATCCCTCAACCACTAACACCCACACATCCCTTACCCACTCATCAACACATACATCTCCTATCTACCCACCCACACTCACACACCCCAACCACCCATCTAAGCACACATTCCCACCCTCACACACATCCTTCACCAACCCGCAAACCCAACCACACCTTCACCCACCCACACACACATCATTTATCCACACCCAGCTCCCCTCCCACACAACACCACACCCACACACATCCCAAAGACACATCCCTCACCCACACACACATCTCCCCACACATCTCCTACCCATACACACATCCCCCAACTACAATCACCCTCACTACCCACACATACATCATCCATCCAGCCACACACCCCCACCCAGCCAGACATATCCCCCACCCACACACACATCTCCAAATCCATCACCCACACCCATCATGCACCCCTCCCCAACCCACATACATCCCCCACACATATCTCACCCACACACACTCCCCACCCATCCACCCAAACATCCCACACCCAGACACATCCCTCACCCACACCCCCAAACCCACAACCACCCCCACCTGCACACATCTCCCACCCACCACATATCCCCACACCCACATCTCCCCACCCATACATATACACCCACCCATCCCATAACCCACCATCAATCATCCACCAACATATCCTCCTCCACCCACTCACCCACAACCACCTAGCCAAACACACATCCCCACCCACACACACATCTCCCCGCCAAGAGAGAGAGAGAGAGAGAGAGAGAGAGAGAGAGAGAGAGAGAGAGAGAGAGAGAGAGAGAGAGTATTTCATCTCACGCTTATCTCGCTCACCTAAGCTCGAAGTACCCCGAAATATACTTACTCACACATCTTAGTTCTTTTCACAAGCAATAAATCTGCTCACACACCTTTGTTGTATAATCCAGCGCCTTGTAACTAGTACAGGACCCTTGTCGTGAACTGTCTATACGGTGCTAGTCATTGGTGTCTATATATATGTACACCAATCTGCACTCGGTGTAGATGGCTCGAGTTACCAGTTTGTATTATTTTAAACAATCTACTGTAAAGCTACAGTGATGGATCTTCAAAGGAATTCCTTATTTGTTTGGTTGTTTTTCCCCACTAACTGGCTAACTATGGGGACAGAGCACTATGGGAATGTCACGGGTGTTATGATGTTGGTTCTTGACTCAACTCTACTCCACTCAATCCTACTCTGTCAACTCACCTCTACTAAACTCTGCTCTACTCTACTCAACTCTACACTACTCAACTCAATCCTACTCTACACAACTCAACTCTACTCAACTCAACTGTACTCAACTCAACCCTACTCTGCTCAACTTAGCTCTACTCAACTCAACTGTACTCAACTCAACCCTACTCTGCTGTACTCAACTCAACCCTACTCTATTCATCTCAACTCTATTCAACTCAACTCAACTCTAGTCAGCTCAACTGTACTCAACTCAACCTGACTCTGCTAAACTCAGCTCTACTCAAGTGTACTCAACTCAACCCTTCTCTGCTCATCTCATCTCAGCTCTACTCAACTCAACTCAAGTCTACTCTACTCTACTCAACCCTACTAATTGAAAAGGCCATGCTGTAAAACTGGGTTTCTGTAATTCGCATGAAATTGTTTTCTAACTTACTATGATGAGAACGTATTGCTCGTTTTATTATTCATTTTATTGCTTGCCCTAATCTGCCATTTTTTAATGCAGCATTATTTATAAGGTCCATGTTTCATCACCAGGCAGTTCATATCTGAATGGTGGCTGGTATTCGGTCACAGGATTATTAATCTGAAGCTGGGATGTGCCCTAATTATAACTTCTCTTTTGACGTTGAATAAGATTGCAATTGACGTTGGCCGTTCAGAATATAATGGCATACTACTCAAATAAAATTGCCTGGTAAATCACATACAGGCATTGAATGATGGGGGTTGGTGGCAAAGACCTGTAATGGACATTCCACAAACGAATTCAGTCTTACTAAAACTCATTGTAAGTTGAAGTAATATCTTCCTCGTGTTATTGGTGATTACTTTGGCGACAACAAAAGGAGATTAGATCAAACTTCATTGATTCAACCTTCTCGATGCTAAGTGTAACTTGATGGAACATTGTAGTTTTTATTAAATCTTAAAAAGTGTGTCCACTGCAGAACGTTCCTATCAACCCTCAACTAAAGGTTGGTTTACTAGACAATTTTATGTACATTAGTTTGCCATTGTCGGTCTCTCTGGCCGAGGGGTTACAACAATTTCTCCGTAATCCCGTTTACCACGCAGAGTCTCGTAGCGAGCGAGAACTGGAAGCGGTTCTACCCCCGCTGGTGACTTACGGGATAACTGAGCCGGCCACTCAGAAAACAATGGCAAACTACTGAGCGTAATCTTGCCAAGAAATAAACAGACAGCTGAAAGATGCTGCTGTTGATAGCGATATCCTGTAAAGGATATGCGAATTTAACAAAATAAAAAAGTTTACCATTGCTTTCTGAACCAAAAGTCAGCGATTAAGTTCATCTGGCAGGTTTGAAAATTAACCCATTAATTTGTTATCTTTTTTTCCCCCGCATATCCTTTACAGGGCATTGCGGTCAACACCAGCATGTTTCAGCTGCTGTTGATGTCTTGGCAAGTTTTACGTTCAGTAGTTTGCCATTGATTTCTGAACGACCGGCTCACATACCCTCCGTAAGTAACCAACGCGACGCGATTCGCTGCCGAATCTCGCTCAGCATCAGTGCACTTGAAATAAGAGTTCTTTTCCATTCCGACGAGTTGATCTCTAAATCTGTAAACCGCAAGTGTAATCAAGTAAGTCCTTTCCTCTAATTGTGGCCTTTAAATTAACGGACATGTAAAGAATAAAAATATAAAGTTGCATATCCTTTACAGGACGTCGCAGTCATCACCAGCAGATTACTGTTCTGATCTCTTGACACGTTTACGTTCAGTTATTTGCCATTGCTTTCTGAAGGACCGTCACCCATACCATTAAGTAAAAAAAAAAAATCAACGCAAGACAGTCTGCTGCCAAATCGTCCGCAGTTGTGTTTTGAACGCCGGTATGAGGGATTACAAACTGCATTCGGAGCGAGATTATAAAACGAGAATCAAAGAAGGGAGAGTTTATTCCGAGCTGGAGTCCGAATAGACAGAGTAGTTTATTCCGAGCTGGAGTCCGAATAGACAGAGTAGTTTATTCCGAGCTGGAGTCCGAATAGACAGAGTAGTTTATTCCGAGCTGGAGTCCGAATAGACAGAGTAGTTTATTCCGAGCTGGAGTCCGAATAGACAGAGTAGTTTATTCCGAGCTGGAGTCCGAATAGACAGAGTAGTTTATTCCGAGCTGGAGTCCGAATAGACAGAGTAGTTTATTCCGAGCTGGAGTCCGAATAGACAGAGTAGTTTATTCCGAGCTGGAGTCCGAATAGACAGAGTAGTTTATTCCGAGCTGGAGTCCGAATAGACAGAGTAGTTTATTCCGAGCTGGAGTCCGAATAGACAGTAGTAGTTTATTCCGAGCTGGAGTCCGAATAGACAGAGTAGTTTATTCCGAGCTGGAGTCCGAATAGACAGAGTAGTTTATTCCGAGCTGGAGTTCGAATAGACAGAGTAGTTTATACATAGCTGAAGTATGAAGCTGTTTAAATATCAAGAATAATTTTCCAGATTGGTATCACCAATAAAAATAATTGTGTCCCCATTCGAGTTAAAGAATTGTTAACTTGCGTTTCTGTACTCTTACTGTTTACTACAGGCTTCCATCTTTGTTTACATTACCGACCTACTAGCTATTGATGTCCGGTCCAAGCTGACAGTAATATGCGTCGCCTCAGAGAGACATGATTAGGCAATTCAAACACCAGGCTTCCGACTTACTGGCCTGATGAAGTAACAAATAAACAAGGAAATGCTACGCACATAAAGTGCAGGAGAACCTGGTATATGTGAAGCAGGTTGAAAAGAGAGGGGGGGGGGAGATAGATAACGAAGCTAGTGTGAGAGACAGAGATATGAGAAAGATGTGTTGAAAGACATAAAAAAGTGATAACTTTTATATAATATAAATAAGATAATATAAGTGACAAAACATCTGTTCATAATCATAGTTCCTAATATTTTTCTATTAAAAGTCGCTTGCACCAATAATTGCTGAAATTAAAAAAAAAAAAAATAAGCGTCCAGCAGGGAATCGAACCAACAGCTCCCGCTTATCAGGAAGAGACACTTACCACAGTGCTACTGAGGATATGATTGTGAATCAACAAAAGTATATAACATAGCCACGCTCATGTCCCGATGACGTCACATACGTTAAGTCAAGTGACTAGGCAAATCACGTGACCAGGACCACCCGGGGTTTCCCGGACCGGGAAAAATCACGTGATATTTCAGCTCCGAATAGACAGAGTAGTTTATTTAAATATTGAGCACAACCCACTACTGGCAACGCCGATCGCGGCGTAGTTTATTCCGAGCTGGAGTCCGAATAGACACTTTCTTGCCAAAATAAATTCATGGGTGCCATTACAAACCAAGAAGACTGGAAATATAAACATGCAGGAGTTTACAAAACGATAGTGTATAATTCTCTATAATAGTATCCCAAGGAAATACAATATATCTGGCCTTTAGAGGCCAACCATGTTTCCCCATATCCATCGATATAATGGCAAGTGTAGAAGAGGAACAGAGATAACATTCTTGTGGGGATAGACAATAGATATTACACAGATGTAAATAGGACAGTTCGCATATATAGAAGGTGAAGACTTTCTTGTTAGAAACATATGCTCCACATTAATGTATGGTGCATACATATGGAAGGTGTATTTACTCTAGATTACTGTATGGTGTAGAAATATAAGCAATGTATTTACTTTAGATTAATGTATGGCGCAGAAGCATGGACAACGAATTTAAATTATTGAATGGTGTAGAAATATGGGCAATGAATTAAGATTATTGTATGGTGTAGAAATATGGGCAATGAATTTAGATTATTGTATGGTGCAGAAAAATGGACAATGAATTTACTTTAGATTATTGGATGTCGCAGAAGTATGGACAGTGAATTTACTTTACATTAGTGTATGGAGCAGAAATATGGACAATGAATTCAGATTATTGTATGGTGCAAAAATTTGGACAATAAATTTACTTTACATTATTGTAGAGAGTAGAAATATGGATAATAAATTTATAGTATTGTATGGAGCAGAAATATGGATAATAAATTTATAGTATTGTATAGGAGCAAAAATATGGATAATAAATTTATAGTATTGTATGGAGCAGAAATATGGATAATGAATTTATAGTATTGTATGGAGCAGAAATATGGATAATAAATTTATAGTATTGTATGGAGCAGAAATATGGATAATAAATTTATAGTATTGTATGGAGCAGAAATATGGACAATAAATTTACTGTACATTAATGTAGCGAGCAGAAATATGGACAATGAATTTACCCCACGCCAATCGACAGGACACTTAATAATAAACAGTCAATATTTTATTGTTTAAATATTATATACAAGTTTATGTCGCTACTCGCCACACTTGCATACACATTTATAGAATTGTAACCACATTACTATTATTAGCAGAAATAACCTATAAAGCAGTGGTTCTCAACCGGTGGGGAATTCCGCCCCCCCCCCCCACCCAGGGGGGAATTTTAGGGTTTCCAGGGGGGAATGAAGACCATTTCAAGATCGCGTTAATACAAGAACCGATTACTTGATATTGTTTTCCCCTTCATACTTTACAGTTATGTACGTCTCATCCTTCTAAAATTCATTTTATTAAGTAAGTAGACCCACAAATCATGTTTTATGTGGATGTCTAGACTTGTTTTAGTATATGCTATTAAATTTACCTTCCATTTTTACGTATACTGCGTAGGGGTGAGGGATTTTTAGATAGGAAATATGAAAGGGGGTGGTGAATGACGTTCTGAAAATACGGTGAAGGGGGGCACGAGCCAAAAAAGGTTGAGAGCCACTGCTATAAAGTATATATTGATCATACAGACAGTTCTATTTATCACAGAATATGATAAAAATATGTAGAACAACATTGTAAATAGATATATTTTAATAAAATGGATAAGACACGTGATTTTTTGTCACTTTGCTAACTAATATATGTTGAATAACAGTGCAACCTCTACATTGTAACCTCTACCCTTTATTGTCAAATCGTTGTTGATTGCAAACAATAAAAGATTGTCAAGGACGTCTGCATCTATATATTTTGCAGTTGTTTCTCTAGACTTGTATATGGATGTGAGACGTGGACAATGAGAAAGCAAGCTGGAAAACATCTAGTGGCAATGGAAACGTGGTTTCTGAGCAAAATGCAAAGAATACAATGGACAGACGAAAAAGCAATAAGCAAGTCCCTCAAGAAACAAATGAAAACCGTAAACTGATTAGGCCGGTCTCATTGGCGTAAAGGGTTAAGGACGTTGTTCACAATCCCGTATACTCTCGTACGAAACACAGCTGCGTTAGATTCGGCAGCGGATCGCGTCGCGTTGGTTACTTAAGGTGGTAAGTGAGCCCGTCGTTCAGAATACAATCGCAAACTACTGAACGTGAAACTTGCCAAGACATCAACAGCAACTTAAAAATGCTGTTGTTGACTGCAATGTTCTGTAAAGGATATGCGGGGGAAAAAGAAGGGAAAAAAAGCTGATTAGAGCAATTAGACGTAGAAAGTCAAGACATTAGGGGCACATTATGAGAAGAAATAAACTAGAGAACTTGGTGACAGCTGGCAAGTTTAATGGGAAAAGAACAAGGGAAAAGCAATTAGGTAAATACCTAGATGGATTCGCTATATGGCGGGGTCGAGACAAGAACACAGAGCTCATCAACGACTCTGATGATCATGTGAGATGGCGAAACAAAACCACAAACGCTTATCGTCATGGAACGTGATGATGATGATGTTTCTCTGGACATTTATGTTGTTAATGTTGTTATAATCCTTGTCGTTGTGGTGGTGGTTGCTTTAAACACTGTAAAGGTTATTAACCGAGTTTGAGTCGTCGGTACATTAACTGCGAGATCTCTATTTTGATGTGCTAAACTTTCGTCCATCTCTCTCTCTCTCTCTTCTCTCTTCTCTCTCTCTCTCTCTCTCTCTCTCTCTCTCTCTCTCTCTCTCTCTCTCTCTTCTCTCTCTCTCTCTCTCTCTCTCTCACACTCTGAGGTTAGGGACGCAGTTCGTGATCCCGCATACCCGTGAATGAGACCACAGATTGGCAGACTCAAACTGTCGTCAGGACCACACAAAAAGCGATTGTCCCCCTTTCTTGAATTATGTGTGGGTGTGTGTAAGTGTGTGTGTGTGTGTGGGTGGGTGTGTGTGTTGGTGTGGGTATGTGTGTGTGTGTAAAATAAAAAGGGGGTGGGGGTGGGGATGACTTTTTGGAAAGAGGGGGAATGACATTCTGAACATATGGTGAAAGGTTGCATGGCCCAACATGTTTGAGAACCACTGGTCTAAACTATTACCAGTTGGTGTGGTGAGAAACAAGCAGACGGACAGTTTGGCTGGGTCTGCACCGCTCGGTGGGGTACTGGCGTATGATAAGGCAGATGTTTGTGGCGCCATTTGGGATCGTGTGTATAGTGCAGAAGAACAGACAGATCATCACGACCTGGAGAGAATGGTGCTGCAGGGAGTGAGCAGAGGATCTGTCTGACACTCAGGACTTCGAGGAAAGGTCAGACAGGCACATATTCAGACTGCTACTGGTACCATTAGTATTGGGATTCTTCGCTTGCTGTTGAAGAAGAGGATGGGACACTTATGGGAATGTCCCGAATGCTGTGATGTCGGTTCTTGACTCATCTCATTTGACATCATAATATCTCATCTCATCGAATTTCATCTTTTCTCATCTAAATTCATCTCATATTATCTCATCTAAACTCTTCTCATCTTATCACTTCTCATCTTATATAATCTCATCTTATACCATCTCATCTCAGCTCATTACATCTCATCTCATTACATCTCTACTCATCCCATCTAATATAATTTCATCTTATCTCGTAAAATCTCATCTGATCTTATTTTATATAATGTCATACCATTTCATCTCAACTCATCTAAACTAATCTCACCCCATCTCATCTCATGTAAACTTATCTCAGTTCAACGAATCTCATCTTATATAATCTCATCTCAAATAATTACATCTCAACTGATTCATCTCATCAAATCTCATCCTATACAATCTCATCAATTTCCATCTCATCTGATGTTATATCATCTAACCTCATCCTATCTCATCTCATCCAAACTTAACTCATCCCATCTAATATCATCTGAACACATCTCATCTAATTAAATCTAATCATTTCCTATATCATCTATTCTCATCTTATTACATCTCATCTCATCCAATATAATCCCGTCTTATCTCATCTCATCTCAACTCAGTACATCTCAACTCATCTCGTCTCATCAAATCTCATCTTATATAATCTCATCTCATAAAATCTCATCTCATCTTATCTTATATAATCTCATCTCATCAAATATAACCTCAACTCATCGGATCTAATTTAATCTCAATTCAACTCATCTCATCTCATCCCATCAAATCTCATCTCATCTTATATCATCTCATCTAAACTTATTACATCTTATCTCAACTCATCCCATCTCACCTTATCTCTTCTCATCAAATCTCACTTTATCACTTCTCATCTCAACGCATCTTGTTTCCTCAAATCTCATCTTATATTATCTCATCTCATCTGATCTTATATCAGCTCATCTCACTCATCTTATCAGATCTCATCTCGTATCATTTCAACTCATCTGATCAATTACCATCGTATATCATCACATCTCATCAAATCTCATCTCATGAAATCTCATCTCATCAAATCTCATCTCATCTCAGCAATTACCTCCAACAGATTGTCATGTCTATCTTTTGATCCTCCATTGCCACAGATGCAGCCTCAGGGGCGTCCCCTGACTGGGCCCTAGTCCGCAAGCCTAACTTGTATACTATGACCTTTGAACTCCGACCCGCGGCCAGCGCCAGCAACGGGTTCGTCCTGCCAGCCGCCCAGATCGTGGCCGCCGGCGAGGAGTACTATGCCAGTTTGATTGTTCTGGCCCAGCAAGTTAGACTGTAAAACAAAGCCATTAATAAATGAATTTGGATTCGTTTACACGTGTTATGATGTTATTTACGTGTTGTTGTTGTTGTTGTTGTTGTTGTTGTTGTTGTTGTTGTTGTTGTTGTTGCTGTTGTTGTTGTTGTTGTTGTTGTTGTTCTTCTTCTTCTTCTTCTTCTTCTTCTTCTTCTTCTTCTTCTTCTTCTTCTTCTTCTTCTTCTTCTTCTTCTTCTTCTTCTTCTTCTTTCCATTCCTATTATCCTTCTCTTGTCTCCTCCGCCATCATCCCTATTTCTCTTTCTTCCTGTTGGTATAATGAATTTTCTCCTCCCCCTTTCATCCCCAACCTCCTCTTCCTCATCTTCATCTTTCTTCTCCCGTTCTTTTTCGCTTTTTTTCTTTGCCTTCTCCCCCTTCCTCCTCGCCTTCATCCTCTCTTTCTTCACACTCCTCGTTTTCGCCGTCTGTGCCTTTCTCTTCCCCCTTTCTCATCCTCCTCCTCCCAACACCTTCCTCGTCTTCTTCCTCTCCCTTCTTACAATAGCACAAATAACTCCACCATTCTTTGGTGTTCCTGTATAGTTCTATACATCGTGGAGACAAAGTTAACTCAGTCAGCCAGTACTGGCACCTTGTCTTGACAGACGACAGTTTTTGTATTTTAATGTTGTGCTACAAAAATGAATAATAACTACAACCCATGGCCGACACCAGGGGTAGAGTTATACCTCCCCATGGCACAGAGTCTGGGCTTAATTGCAGAGATCATGTGTTGCCCATGCAGCGTGATCCATCTCTCGACCTGCCTAGTTTACTCCAGAGGACAGGTAACAACAATACACCTGGGACAAGACCAGCTACAGAAGCTGCCAGACCAGCTAAACAATGCTTTAACTTGAATAATTAAATCACGAACAGTTGATTGCACGATTTATTGCTGGCTAAACCGACACACCACAAACCTCCGACGTCATCGATTGGACGGCACATTTTGGAAACCGATCACGTGATTGATAGGGACAATGCGTTTCGCGTGCTGTTTAACATACACAATAGACGCTTGTTAAAGGTAGCAGAAGCAATCGCCATTAATCGATATAAGCCAGTCTTGTGCAAACAGAAAGACATGATAGTCAGTTTAAAAATACCGAGGTAGACAATAGAAATTACTGAGTTTATATGCATATCATTTTAGCTTAAAGAATTTATCTAATTACTTTAGTTTATGTTGTATGATTCTGCAAAAGAAAAAGCTGCGGCTGCAGTAGGATATATCAATATGAATTGCAAACAATTAGGTATATTTAGCTCCTGCGAAAAGAAGAGACATACTAGATTTATGTACCTAACGAGATGCAACGAAATATGCCAGGTAATCGTGCAATCTATTGTTTGTGTCTTCGTTATTCTAATTCATGACGGGAAAACATTGTTTTGAATGTTTTAACTGTAGGAACTTCAATCCTCGACCAGTTGCCGACCAAGGTTCAGAACCTGGTCTGCCCCGCCATGACATTTAGTCTTTAGGTTGCAAATTCCTCGCTCTAGGGTAAGTATATCTTTCTTAACCCGCTGTATTGTAGTCAATCCTGCAGAGCATGTCGGGCTTGCGTACAGTGCACTAAACATGCAAAGTATATAACAAGCAATCTGGATAATACAAAAAGACAGAATTATAACTCTTTCTTTGCGAGAAACAAGTCAGTGTTTGATGACTGCAGGAAATCAAATTCAGGATTTGTAAAGCAGCAACAATAATGAACAGGTTAACAAAAAGAGTCTGGGAGAGCAGAAAGCCCACTGCCAAAACAAAAGTCCTGGAAAAACTGGCACATTGCCGTCTTGACAGACGATAGTTTGTTACACTGTGCTTCAAGAAGGCATTATAACTACAACCCATGGCGGTAGTGAATGTGACTGGAGAGACCAATTCGTGTGGTACGTTCATCCACATTGGTTGCGTGTGAACACATGATCATTACTACCATCATGCACAATCTTACGTCTCACACGCTCAGTGTGTGACCTATCTACAACTATTTTTTTGTATCTTTGCCCTCCTTGCAACGCGATCAGCGATGACTTGCTCCAAGGTGCAGTATCAATGCCTGTAGCAGTCATATCCCTCTTACATATGTCTTTGTACCGTAGTAGATGCCGATCTCGAGACCTGTAACTCTATCATCGGCTATTCTTACAATTTGCCCAATCCATCTAAGACTGAGCACGGAACAAACCGTCACACAACCCAATCATTCCATTTCTTCATTATTTGTGATCTTATCTTGCCACTTAATTTCAAGTATTATTCGCAGACACCGCAAATGAAATCTGTTTAAACGTTTCTTTTAGTGTGAGTAAGTTGACCAGGCTTCACTGCCATAACTAGGAGTATTAAGGACACAGGCTTTATAGACCAGGACTTTTGTATTGGTACTGGTCTTTCTGTTGTCCCAGACTCTTTTTGGTTACCTATTCTTTGTTGTTGCTGCCTTACGAATCCAGATGTTGATTTCCTGATCTAGGGATAATTTATTGTTTATCTCCGATTTAGATATATGAAATGATCAACTATCTCCAGCGTTGTGTCGTCAATAAATATTGATGGTACCCCGTTTGCACCTTGAGTGATAATTTTGTGTCTTCTTTTAAGTATGCAACAAATTGTAAAGTATATCTGACTTCCGTATCTCTCAGCCACTCTGCGTGTTAACTATTGCAAATTAAAGACAACAACAAGACAGTTACACTGTTTACAAAACACTGTATTCTCTTGTTGAATTAAACACAGAAGTCGCAAACAATATGTTGCACGATTTATTGCCTGCATGCGTTTTGTGTTTTAATTGTTTCAGCTTAAGTATTATTCATTTATTCACTTTATATCTTTGTTGCATTTATGAGGGGGCTGAGTGATCTCGAGGTATGGTGTCCGCCTCGATTGCTGGATGTCCCGAGTTCAAGCCCCGTTGAGGGCCGGGATTGTTTTCACGTGGACTTCTAGTAACAAAATTTCCCCTGGTCTCTGGGTAGTGAGATCGGACGCTCGTGTGAATTGTTGCGCACGCTAAATATCCCTTGGCAGTTGGAAATCGAAAAAGAGTAGCCTAACGGCGCTGCCCGAGCAAAATTTCGAGTTAAAGATCTACCCAGAGCATGTCAGGATCCTCGCCGGTGCTACGGAGTTCGTGCACTGAGCTGAGATTCTCCGGACTCAGGCTTGAGATAGGAGTAGAACGAAGCACGTATGGGTTACACCCGTGTGCCATGATGTTGATTCGTCGACTAAACTAAACTATACTATTCACTTTATGTGATATATAACACTGCAGTATGCTCCTGACGAGATGCAGCGAAATATGACAGGCAATAAATCGTGCAACATAGTGTTTGTGGCTTGTGTATTTAAAGTTAGTGTCGTCACATTTGTTTATTTTAGTTCTAAGTCCGGATTTGCTTCGCGAGAGCAACAAGACTGTCATAGAACTCCTCTCCAACAGGGACGATCTCCGAAGCTGGTAGGCAGAAACCTTCTTTGGCGAAGGGTTGAGGTCGCAGTTCAAATATCACAGGGTACACATCTGGCTTACGCAGCATGATCCAGTCCGCGGAACTTCCCGATGTTGCATCTGTATGACAGTACTACATGAAACAAGTACGGTATATGTGATTTCTGCCACAAAGTGAGAGATGATTAACACAGACATATTATGCATATCTTAAAACAACACACATCCGGCGGATGTAGATATTAAGATTAAAACGTCGATTCGAAGTGCTGTGGTGTTCATTCATCATGTGCCATGCCGATAAGCGTGAGTCGTCATGTTTCGCCATTTCACTCGATAACCAGAGTAGTCGATCAGCTTCTTGTTCTTGTCTTGTGTGTGGATGAGGGATGTGTGTGTGTGGGTAGTTGGGGTAGGTGTGATTGGGTGTGGAATGTGCAGGTGGGTAAAGGGTGCATGTGAGAGTGGAGAATGTGTGTTTGGCTGGGTGGATGGGGTGTGTGAGGGTTGGTTGGCACATGGGAGTTGTATGTGTTGATGGGTGGGTGGGGGATGTGTGGGTGTGAGTGGTTGATGGATGAGTACGTGAGTGAGTGGATGTGTGTGGGAGATGAGTGTATGAGTGGGGGATGTGTGTGTGAGTGGGAAGATGTGTGTGGGTCGGTGTGTGTGGGTTGTGGGGTGTGTGTGTGTGGGAGGTGTGTGTTTGTGGATGGGAGATGTGTTGGTGAGTGGGGATGTGTGTGGGGGGATGTGTGTATGGGTGGGGAGATATGTGTGTGTTTTATTGTTTGCAATCAACAACGATTTGACAATAAAGGTTAGAGGTTACAATGTCGAGGTTGCACTGTTATTCAACATATATTAGTTAGCAAAGTGACAAAAAATCACGTGTCTTATCCATTTTATTAAAATATATCTATTTACAATGTTGTTCTACATATTTTTTATCATATTCTGTGATAAATAGAACTGTCTGTATGATCAATATATACTTTATTGCAGTGGCTCTCAACCTTTTTTGGCCCGTGCCCCCCTTCACCGTATTTTCAGAACGTCATTCACCACCCCCTTTCATATTTCCTGTTTAAAAATCCCTCACCCCTACGTATTATACGTAAAAATGGAAGGTAAATTTAATAGCATATACTAAAACAAGTCTAGACATCCACATAAAACATGATTTGTGGGTCTACTTACTTTATAAAATTAATTTTAGAAGGATGAGACGTACATAACTGTAAAGTATGAAAGGGAAAACAATATCAAGTAATCGGTTCTTGTATTAACGCAATCTTGAAATGGTCTTCATTTTTAAATGGGTGGGGGAATATGTGGTTAAGGGATGTGTGGTTAAGGGATGAGTGATTGGGAGATAGGTGATTGTGGGTTGGTGGGTGGGTGGAGGATGTGCGGGTGGGTGAGAGTGTGTAAGTTGGGGGATGGGGGATGTGTTTGTGTCTATGGGTGCGGGATGTGTGGGTGGGTGGGGGGAGATTGTGTGGGTGAGGGATGTGTGAAAGTGGGGGATGTGTGGGTGGGTGCTAGTTTTGTGTGAGGGTAGGTGCGTGATGTGTGGCTTGGCGGGGATATGTGTGTGGGTGGGGGAAATGTGTTTGACTGTGTGGTTGGGGGTCTGTGCGTGTGTGGTGGAGGATATGTCGGTGGGTGAGTGTTGAAGAGTTACGGGATGGGTCGAGGACGTGTGTGTGGGTGGGGAGATTGTGTAGGTGGGGGATGTGTAGGTGGGTGATGGGTAGATGGGTGCGTGTATGTGTCCCAGGGTGTGTGTGTGTGTGTGTGGGTGGAGGATGTGTGTGGGGGATGTTTGGTGGGTGGGAGATGGGTGTGTGTTTGGGGAGATGTGTGTAGGTGGAGGGTGTCTGTGGGTGTGGGATGTGGAGGTGGGTGGGGCATGTATGTATGCCTGGAGGTGTGTGTGGTTGTGTGGGGTATGTGTGGTGGACGGGGGATGGGTGGGTGGTTGGGGTATGTGTCTCATAGCATGGTTATATGCATTCTTTATGTTTACAACATTAATTTGACAATGATTTTTTCCTATGTGAATATATTATGCATTATTGATGAACGAAAGATGAGTGATTGGAAGGGCTGAATGTAAAATGGGCCCGCGTGCCCAGTTTGTTACCCTTTGAAAACAAAGTCCGTTCGTTTGTTTGTTCTTTCGTTCGTTCGTTGTCTCGACCAAAACACGTGGCCAAGGTATCCAGGTATTTACTTCTCTGCCTTCCCCTTTTTCTGCTCCCCTCAATCTTGTCAGTTGTCACAAAGTTCTCTAGTTCATTTCTTCTCATAAGATGACCAAAAAATGTTGGCTCTCTACGTCTAATTTCACTAATCAGTTTACGATTTTCATTTGTTTCTTGTAGTACTTGCTCATTGGTTTTTCGGTCTGTCCATGGTATTCTTTCCATTTTCCTCAGAAACCACATTTCTACAGCCATCAGATATGTTTTTCAGATTTTCTGCTCATTGTCCACGCTTCACGTCCATACAAAAGTACAGGCTCTATGTAGCACCACAACACTCTTTTTATCGTTTCATTTGACATCTTTTTATTAGTCAGTATGTTTTTCATCTTGCTAAAGGCTACTTTCGCCATGACGATTCTTGTTCTAATTCTCTTAAAGGCATCTCCCATCAGATGTTATGACTGTGCCGAGATAATTGTACCGATTCACATGTTTAAGAATATTCCCATTTACTTGTATATTACATTGTGGTACTTCGTTCTTCCTAGTGACGACCATAACCTGTGTCTTCTTACAATTTAATTTCAACCCTCGTTGTTCACTGTGTGCAACAACCGCATCTACTAAATGTTGCAGATCCTGCCCATTTTCTGCAATAAATACTGCATCATCCGCATATTGATGTTACGTTTGTTGTTTCCAAAATTTTCTTTTACAAGTCTAAGGACTTTCCCATCAATTTGTAGATCTGTAAGCATCTTTATCAAGATCTGCAAGCTTTCTTGTATCTTATTTTCACGTTATTATTATCATTGTTATTGCACAACCTGTCATTTCCGTTTGTCGGATTAACCGTCGTTGAAAGCTATGCACACTGTATTTATTATCTCTCACTTTATCGCAGGAAACAAACTTACCTAAATGTTTTCATTTTGTATTGTTATTGGGCCCGTAAAAGATAAAATTTAGAGTAATAAGGTTCTATTACATTTAGTAGATGTGGTTATTGTATAGAGTGAGAAAATACGGTTCGAATTAAATTGTAAGAAGAGAAATTATGGTCGCCTCCAAGAAGGAATAAATGCCACACTGTAATAACATCCAAGTAAATGGCAATATTGTTTAACAAGTGAATCGGTACAACTATCTCTGAACAATCATAACATCTTATGAGAGATGCAAGGAGCCTGAAGGGGGAGGTGGAGAAGAAGAAGAAGAAGAAGAAGAAGAAGAAGAAGAAGAAGAAGAAGAAGAAGAAGAAGAAGAAGAAGAAGAAGAAGAAGAAGAAGAAGAAGAAGAAGAAGAAGAAGAAGAAGGAGGAGGAGGAGGAGGAGGAGGACGACGACGACGACGAAGAAGAAGAAGAAGAAGGAGGAGGAGGAGGAGGAAGGAGGAGGAGAAGAAGAAGAGAAGAAGAAGAAGAAGAAGAAGAAGAACGAAGAAGAAAGAAGAAGAAGAAGAAGAAGAAGAAGGAGGAGGAGGAGGAGGAGGACGACGACGACGAAGAAGAAGAAGAAGAAGAAGGAGGAGGAGGAGGAGGAGGAGGAGGAGGAGAAGACGAAGACGAAGAAGAAGAAGAAGAAGAAGAAGAAGAAGAAGAAGAAGAAGAAGAAGAAGGAGAAGAAGAAGAAGGAGAAGGAGAAGAAGAAGAAGAAGAAGAAGAAGAAGAAGAAGAAGAAGAAGAAGAAGAAGAAGAAGAAGAAGAAGAAGAAGAAGAAGAAGAAGAAGAAGAAGAAGAAGAAGAAGAAGAAGAAGAAGAAGAAGAAGAAGAAGAAGAAGAAGAAGAAGAAGAAGAAGAAGAAGAAGAAGAAGAAGAAGAAGAAGAAGAAGAAGAAGAAGAAGAAGAAGAAGAAGAAGAAGAAGAAGAAGAAGAAGAAGAAGAAGAAGAAGAAGAAGAAGAAGAAGAAGGAAGAAGAAGAAGAAGAAGAAGAAGAAGAAGAAGAAGAAGAAGAAGAAGAAGAAGAAGAAGAAGAAGAAGAAGAAGAAGAAGAAGAAGAAGAAGAAGAAGAAGAAGAAGAAGAAGAAGAAGAAGAAGAAGAAGAAGAAGAAGAAGAAGAAGAAGAAGAAGAAGAAGAAGAAGAAGAAGAAGAAGAAGAAGAAGAAGAAGAAGAAGAAGAAGAAGAAGAAGAAGAATGTTACTTTAACACTTTTTATCCCAGACATTCATTATTTCAGGCAGTACCTTTTTAAATAATGTTTATGTCCTTCATAGTAGGCAGTGGTTATATAACTCTTAATATAACGAGTGCCAGCTTAAATGGCTCAAGAATCACCAAGAATTTACCAGACCCACCTTAAAGTGATGTAATTTTGGAATATCTTTGACTGCCAGAGCAAAGACGGTTTGATATTAAAGCATGGAAGTAACAGAACAGCGGTGCTTTATTTATTTCCCTGCTTTATATCTTTTGTCCCTTGTCCCCTCCCCTCTTTTTAAGGCCACTTTTGAACTATGTCAACCAGTCATCATCTCATCTCATCTCATCAGGTTCCTCTTGTACCTTGCGGTGTCGAGGTGAAGCATAAACAGCGGGAGAGTGCCTGTGTATGGGTTTCATGTATCGAGGTGCTCATGCTCTCTGTGATTCCCTCTATTCATTGTTTACGTGGCCGGTCTCTTCCTCAGCTTAGGTATACTGTTAGTTGGTAACCTAGTTACATGGCCGAACCAGTTAAAACTTCTAGCGCTGCTATAACCACAACTTTAGTCCTGATTTCTTCATTTCTAATTGTTTCTCTTCTTGATACATTGATTATTCTTCTGAAGAATATAATTTCTATTGTTGTGATTTGTCTTTTCTCTTTTTCTGTCAGTGTCCAGGTTTGGCATTTGTAACATAGAGTTGGTAGGAAGATTGTGTTGTATAGTGCTTTCTTAGTGGCTGTTGATACATGTTTGTTCTTTAGTATTGGTGCCATTTGTCCAGTGAGTTGGTTTGCCTGTTTGTTTTTTTTCGCATATCCTTTACAGGACCAGTCTCCCTGGCCGAGGGGTTAGCAGCTTTCACCGTAACCCCAAATACTCTCGTGGTTGACGTGAGCGCACGAGAATTGGAAGCGGTTCGAGCTGTGCCAGTGACTTATGAGAGTATGGAGCCGGTCGCTCAGAAAGTCGTGGCGTGCTGATGAGCGTAATCTTAGCCTAGGAATCAACATACAGCTGAAAGATGCTGGTGTTGACCGCAATATCCTGAAACAGGATGGAAACGCGGGAAAACAAATATCCTATACAGGACAGCGTTGCCAACATCAGCATCTTCCATCTGATTGTTGATTTCTTAGCAAGATTACGCTCAGTAGTTTGCCATTGCTTTCTGAGCGACCGGCTCACATACCCCGTAAGTTACCGACGCAGAGAGAACCGCTACCGATTTTCGCGCAAACGTCACGTTACTCACGAGAGTATACGGGATTACGGAGATAGTCGTGTAACACCTATACCAGGGAGACCGGCTGGTTTGCCTTAGTGCAACTATTTTCGATCTCGTCTGCTGATGTGCCATTTGATGATATTATACATCCTAGGTACTTGAAGCGCTTTACTTGATTCAGGGGCTGTTCGTCTTGATGAATGTTTTTTGTGCTTTCTTCTTTGGCTATCTTCATTAACTCTGTTTCACTTGTGCTAATATTCATGTTATGCTCCATAAACTCTTCGTTCAGACTAGTGCTAATTTTCACACACTTCTTTTTACTATTTATGTGGTCTTATAATTTTGATTCTGATGTTGCTATTAGTGCTTGATCGTCCGCAAATCAGAGTTCTTTAATGGTGTAATTTGCCGTTTGTTCTTCTGTGTTCTGTTCTTCATGCGGTGTTGTTACGTTCTCTCTTTGGCTGATTTCCTTTCTTATTTCAACCAGTAAGCTTCCGAATATGTGAGTATTGTTTACCTCACCGTTAAGCTAAGAAGCCTTCAGCAAATCAAAATGCACCAAACCGTCACATGTTTACAGTCTGTAAACAACCGGAGTATAACAAAGACGAACACACATCATTTACTTGAGAGAAGTCACTCCAGCTTTGTCACGTCGGGAAATCTAGACGTCCATTTTGTATTGCCTCGTGGACATGTTCTCATTAATTGGATATTTATAATTAAATAGTTTGTGCTAATACTGTGTAATTGTTGTTAATAGTGTGTTTTAGACGAGTGGTTATAATTTCCAAGTTGCTTTTTCTTCTACTCAGTGTTAAAATTACAACGTGTGAGATAAGATACATAAGAATTGCAGTTGGAAAAACAAGAAGAGATAGAGAGACACATGAGACGCTAAAAGCAAGTGTAGGAATAACACCGATTTATGACTTTATACGAGTACACACAAGAGTTAAATGGTTCTGACATTTAGTTATAATGGAACAAGATCTACCAGCTAGACCGTTCTACATGAGTGCACCTGGATACAAGGCGAGAGAAGACGACCCGGAAAGAGTTGGCTGAAGTAAAAGAGACATTGAAGAAATCAACTGTGATGCTATACAAGCAACCAAAGAAGCAAAAACAGAGAATTACATCTACCTCTTTTCTACAATGCTTAATGACAGAAGCAGTAGGAAAAAAAACACCTTGATTTCTCGTCTAAGTGATCTGATTAGTAGATTAGAAGCAGTTGGGGTAGTTCAACGACTATGAAAAAAGGTCAACTGTTTAACTTTGAAGTATTTCAATATAAGGAATAGAGCTGGACGCTTCACTTCATAACTGTATCTGCTGTGGTACTGTCGCTACATTATAGCCAGTAAACACTCGGAAACTGGTGGATACAAGTGGAAGGGACAAGTGGAATAGACAAGTGGAAAAGACAAGTGGAAGAGACAGTGATTGCTTCCATAGTGACACCCCAAAGACCCATGGGCGAGTTATAGACAATCTTTACGTTGAGTAATTTGTCATTGTTTTGTGAACGACCAACAATCACACCTTGGAAATCAACGCGTAGAAGAGTGGAAGAATTTCATGCCAAAACTTGAGTTCACAGATGGTTCGGTGTATACACAAGGCTACACTCAATACTCGCGACTTCACAGATGGTTCGGTGTGTACACAAGGCTACACTCAACACTCGCGACTTCACAGATGGTTCGGTGTGTACACAAGGCTACACTCAACACTCGCGACTTCACAGATGGTTCGGTGTGTACACAAGGCTACACTCAACACTCGTGACTTCACAGATGGTTCGGTGTGTACACAAGGCTACACTCAACACTCGCGACTTCACAGATGGTTCGGTGTGTACACAAGGCTACACTCAACACTCGCGACTTCACAGATGGTTCGGTGTGTACACAAGGCTACACTCAACACTCGCGACTTCACAGATGGTTCGGTGTGTACACAAGGCTACACTCAACACTCGCGACTTCACAGATGGTTCGGTGTGTACACAAGGCTACACTCAACACTCGTGACTTCACAGATGGTTCGGTGTGTACACAAGGCTACACTCAACACCCACGACTTCACAGATGGTTCGGTGTGTACACAAGGCTACACTCAACACTCGCGACTTCACAGATGGTTCGGTGTGTACACAAGGCTACACTCAACACTCGCGACTTCACAGATGGTTCGGTGTGTACACAAGGCTACACTCAACACTCGCGACTCCGGCTGTTCCTTGTTCGGCTGATGAACTTACACTGCACATACAGGTGAGTGCCTAATATTATGTAATCTTAACATATTCTGTGCCAAACAAATGTAGGTTTGAACCCCAAACAAAAATGGATGGCGGAAAATGGGAAGCAGGTCTGTGTGACGGTTATGACTCAACAGATTTTAATATAGTAGCAGACATGTTGTGTTATACATCAAATTAAAGGGAGTTACGTAGGGAAAACTACTGTATACAAGCCCACGAAAGATACAGGAAATCGCTTTAGACGATTAATCATCCCATGGCACTTAATTAGTGAAGTAAGTAAATCTGGTCAGCATGGCCCAATGGATGAGAACGCGTGCTTTTAAACATCCGGTGTGTTGATACCGAGGTTAGGATTTCAACCACTTACACCGGACAATTGGATTAAAATGTTGACCTATCAACCTTGACTTGGGAACATAAATTACAAGTACCTCTAAAGTAGGCGTTCCTGATGGCGAGGGGTACTGTTAATAGGGAAAGTTAATCCGCACGCAAGATTCAGTCCAGCACTATTAGAAGTAGTGTGTGTGGAATACGCTTGGTTCAAAGCGAGCGAACACCCAAAAAAAAAAAAAATTAGAAGTAAACTACAAAAACGCACTAACTGATTATTGTCGGGAAATGGAAAGAATAATATAGTGTGATAGAATCACACATGTGAAGCTCATGTATAGTATGATAGAATCACACATGTGAAGCTCATGTATAGTATGATAGAATCACACATGTGAAGCTCATGTATAGTATGATAGAATCACACATGTGAAGCTCATGTATAGTATGATAGATTCACACATGTGAAGCTCATGTATAGAATGATAGAATCACACATGTGAAGCTCATGTATAGTATGATAGAATCACACATGTGAAGCTCATGTATAGTATGATAGAATCACACATGTGAAGCTCATGTATAGTATGATAGAATCACACATGTGAAGCCATGAAGTTAAAGTAAGTTGTATATCCTTTACAGGATGTCACAGTCAACCCCAGTATTTTTGGCTATTCGTGATTTCTTGGCAAGCTTTAAGTTCAGTACTTTGCCAATGTTTAATGAACGACCGGGATTCATACCATTTTATCGGAAACCAACGCATGGCGGTCTGCTTCAAAATCGCCCTCTTTCGTAACACCTACGCCACGGAGCAGACATAAATAAGCTACTGCTAAAGGCCCCACCCAGCTTACGGAGGTATCTCACGACACTACCAAATATCATTTGAGGACATACCTCACCATTCTTCTACTGGACAATCAAGAAGTCCGTTGTATTATGCTGTAAGCCAATCTGATAAATTATTATTCTGATTGTATACAGTGTTACTAGCAGAAAGCTACCAAGGGCTACAAAAACTAGTGGGAAAAGTAAACAAACAAATTTATAATTAGCGCTGAACAGGAAATACCATAAATGAACATCACAGTAAACGGGGAGACACTAGACCAAGTAACAAGTTTCTCCTATCTTGGACATGTAATAACAGATGATGGAAGAAGTGAAATAGAAATCAAAAAGACAATAGGAATGGCAAAGAAAAAAAAACATGCTTTCAACATCATGAAACCAGTATTAACACACAGATAAACTCACTGAAAATGAGAATTGTCAAATGTTATATATATTCACACCTAATATATGGCGCGGAAGGCTGGACATTGAACAAGCAACTAGAAAGTCGCATACAAGCCCTGGGGATGTGGATTTACAGAAGAATATGTCGTGTTTCATGGAGACAGAAACAATCAAATACAGGGGTTCTAGAAAACAAGGACAGGAAAAGAGTTGATGAAAGAAATAATATAGAGTCTAGTGGAATATTGCGGCCACGTTAAAAGACTTGACACTCGTATAAGAACCATACTGGGTGAAGGCAAGAGAGCAAGATATAAACAATGATACAAGAGGGAAGATAACATCAAGAGATGGGCGAACGGCGGTCTGACAGAAAATACAATCAAGGCGAGAGGCAAACAGTGTTGGAGATCCATTGCAGCCAACCTTCATTCTGGAGACGGCACTTGATTTATTGATTCTTATTTTGTAAGAAAGCTCTTTATTAGATAACAATAGTAAGTAACTCAGTGCAAAAGGATAGTATATCGACGAATATGACCTCCCATTTGGACAGAAGGACGATCTATCGCCATACTATTGTCATTGTGGTATTTGTTTTGTTTCACGGTATCGTCCTCAGTTTCAATGTTCAGTGGACGGACATTGACATTATAACCCGCGCTGATTGGATTGTTCTCCGTGTTTGGTCCAAACCTACCTTTTATTTGGCACTAAGTCAGTTAATACTAAATACATCATTAGCTTTTTATCAGTATTGTACACACACGTTTAAACACACGTTTACACACACGTATACCCACGTGTGTGTGTGTGTGTGTGCTCGCGCGCGCGCGCACCAGCGTGTGCAATGTGTGTGTATGAGTGTGTGTGTGTGTGTCTATGGGTGAGTCGTTGTGGGTGTGTGAAAACAATATCTTCAACTACTTCTAAGTTTAAGTCTTCAACACGTACAACAGTATGGGTGAAATGATAAGAGTACTAGCTCTTCAATTTCCAGTCAGCTGATGACGTGGTAGCGGGTTCAACCCCTACAGTTGAATTTAACTGTTGACTTCTCTACCCCGACTTGGGGGACGTAAATTACAAGTACCTCTGAAGTCGGAGTGGGTTCGCCTGATGGCGAGGGACATTAGTAATAAGAAAAGCTAATTCACATGTAACAATCAGTCCAGTGCACTAGAAGTGGTAGCAAATACTAGTAGTATTTCAGAAAGGATCTTTTACTTATGTTGATTTACAATGTCTTTTGTCCCGTGGTTCCTCCAACGTATTTTTACACTGATTGAGCGCCGAAGGATAATAAATCGCCAAATGTAACTTTTTTTTTTTAGTTGGACATAAGGACGATATATCGCCATACAAGGGTCATTGTGTTATTTGTTTTGTTTTGTGGTATGTTAGGCAACTTCTTTGCTCAGTGAAGGGAAATTTACATTATAATACTTGTTCATTTGATTACGTAACATGATTGGTTCACACCTATGTTTTCTTTGGCAATGAATCAGTAAAGGCCACTGTTGAAATATTTCAACCAATAAGCTTCCGAATATGTGAGTATTGTTTACGTCATAGAAGGCTTCAGCAAATCAATCGCACCAAACAGTCACCTGTTTAAAGCATGGTTAGAAATTGAATAAAGCAAAGACGAACACACATCATGTGTGGGATACACTTGAGTTCACAGCGAGAGAATGTAAACAAATGTCATTAAGTTAGGACTCTCTGAGACAGATTTAGTCTGCCTCCGAGGTTGCGGACTGTCACACGACGGTAGGACGGGGTTCCAGTCCCTGCTGGTGTCATGTTGACTGCGAGTCACTTGCCTCTTGTTACCGTCCCTGAATGGATGTCGAGCCATGAGTGTGTACTCACCTAATCGGCTACCGACGCTCTTTAAACCCTTACTCCACGTGCACCATGCCTCGCCACTGTCTCGTGGTTGTCTACACATCTCGGGCACTCTCGCGGTTGTCTTCACATCCCAGGCAGACATTGGACACATTTTATGTTCAAGCAAAGAAGAGCTAGGAAAAGAGGCAGGGAGAGGTTACAGTTTCATCCTCAGATGAAGAGGCAGAATTTAATACAACTGTACCACTCTCCCTCCAACCCACCTCTAGTTAGCCAATAAATATCAACAACCATCAAATTAATAATTACTGTGGTACACAATACACTGTATTTCATTTAATTCTATGGGAAATAGTGTTTCGCTATACGTCGTTTCACTTAACGTCACGTTTTCCAAGAACGAAACCCCGACGTTAACCGGGGCATACCTATATATCCATCCATCCATCCATCCATCATGTGCTATGCCGGAAAGCGTGGGCGGTCATGACTCGCCATCTCACTCGATCACCAGAGTCGTGGATCAGCTCAGTGTTCCTATCTCGACCATACCGTGTGGCCAAGCCATCTAAGTATTTATTTCTCGGTCTTCCTCTTGGTCTGTTCCCCTTGATCTTGCCAGTTGTCACCAAGTTCTCCAATTAATTTTTTCTCATAACATGCCCAAAGAATGTTGACTGTCTACGTCTAATTTCTCTAATCAATTTAAGATTTTCATTTGTTTCTTGCAGTACTTGGTCATTGGTTGTTCTGTCTGTCCATGGTATTCTTTGCATTTTCCTCAGAAACCACATTTCCAAACACATCAGATGTTTCTCAGCCTGACTGCTCATTGTCCAAGTTTCACTTCCATACAAACGTACATGCTCTATGTAGCACCTCAACACTCTTTTTCTCGTTTCAATTGACATCTTTTTATTGGTCAGTATGTTTTCCATCTTGCTAAAGGCTACTTTCGCCATGGCGATTCTTGTTCTAATTTCTTCAAGGCATCTCCCTTCAGATGTTATGACTGTTGCGAGATTATTGTATAGTTTTCCATTATAGTGGAGCCGGCCCCGCTGTTCTGTGTTAGTGAACGCGATTCACAATTCCTCAAAATACCGAGAGCGTCTTGCGTAGATTTCGATGGTATGAATGTCGGTTGTTCAGAAAGCAATGACAAACTAGTGAACATAAGAACTGCCTAGCAAATCACAAAAAGTCAGAAACAATGGTTGATTGCGCCGTCCTGTTATAGACGTGCATCTAACTAATTATACTTGAACTCCTGTGATTCGTTAGCTTCGTTTTTCATTTTTTTTTAAATTTGTTCTCTTTCCTTTCGTGATTAAAAATATGTTCCTTGTTTGGTAGCGCGATCAGGAGCCTTATTCGTGCGAGTCCAAAGTTCGATTCCCCATCAGACGTCTGTGTGCATTAAAGGCAAGAATTAAGGCAGTGCGCGCATGCACTCCCAGTCTTTTTGTTTTGTGTCTTTTTTATTCGATTCGCTTGTCTTCTTGTTATTCTATATTCTATGTAAACACGATTCTGTTTGCTCTTCATTCACATTTTATATTTTTCTTCTTTGTCTTTCACAGCGTTCTTTACCTGGGCCTTCCACCAACTTGTTATTTTCTTAATCCGTGTTTTGCGTCTTTTCATGGTTCCACATGTTATTTTGGTAGTGTTTGAAATGCTTGATTTGAACATCTCCCATTCTTCATCAACTGTATTTCTTTCTGTATATAGTTTTACAAAGGTTTCATTTAATTCTATCTTGGCTTGTAGTATCAAGTTCGTTCTACTTGTACCAGCTGTATATTTGTGAGTCTTTGTGTTTATAAAATTTTTTTGTTATACAGAGGTCGTATTGGTTCCATAGATCTATCAGTCTACTGCCACTATCATTTCTTTCATTGTGTTGGTCTCCAAATGCGCCAAGATGTTTTTTTATGTCCGTTTTATTATTGCAATAACATCATAAATACAAAACAGAACTTTATGTAAGTGCAAGTGTTGATAAATGTGTTTAATAAATAATTAGTTTGATTATTGCAATAACAAGTGCCATATTGTTTTCAGAAATGGGCCGTCTGCGCCAGTAACTACATCATCGACAACCACAGAAGGAACTCCTCTTTGCCCTGCACAATGACGTATAGGATAGAGAAATCTTCGACAGCCCAAAACAGCCTGTCATACTCTGCAGTGAGAACGTCTGAAACAGCTCAATGTGGCCTGCAATACTAGTGCTGTAAGGTCTGCGGTAAGAGTTTAAACCAGACCAACAAAGACCCATTAGTAGAATGTCGTGTGCGGTGGGGAAGTCTAAAACAGCTCAAAACAGCCTGTCTACTAGTATCGTGACGTCTGCAGTTAAAAAGTCTAAAACAGCCCATAACAGCCTCATTAGTACAATGACGTCTGCAATGGAGAAATCTAGACCAATCCAAAACAATCTGCCATACTAGCACTGTGACGTCTGCGATCGACAAACCTGCGACAGCACTATACAGCCTGCCACCAGCACTATACTGCCTGCCACACAGCACTATACAGCCTGCCACACAGCACTATACAGCCTGCCACACAGCACTATACAGCCTGCCACACAGCACTATACAGCCAGCCACACAGCACTATACAGCCTGCCACACAGCACAGTCACGTCTGCGGTGGAGAAATCTTCGACAGCCCCACATAGCGTGCCTCGCCACACACCGTGCCACGCCACACAGCGTGCCACGCCAGACAGCACAATGACATCTGCGATAGAGGCATCAACACCAGCCGAAAACAGCCTGCCACAGAACACAGTTACTTATGTGATTGTTGAGCTATCATTGAATTAATCAATCAATCGAGCGCCGTCTCTAAAATGTTATCGTTCCACTGGTAGAGCTGTACATCTGACTATGCCAGTGTTTCCTGATTAATGAAGTTAAGAGGTTGACAAATTAATCTTTCACTGTAAATATAAAATACCATAGCGGTCAGACTGGCCGATAGGTTTAACCACGTAGTGGGTTACTTCCCCACTCAGGCCAGTTGGACATAAACGATGACGTATCGTTCAGAAAGCGATGGCAAACTACTGAATGTGACATTGCATGAAAGATCAAGTCCTGGGAAGGACATGTCACATGTTATGCTACGTCGTATGTACTGAACAAGGGAATATGTGGTTTCAATATATTTGGAGTGATGTATAATAATGTATATATCCCTTTCGTGTTATAAATGTATCAACACTTATTACATTTCAACATTTATCTCACGGTTGCAAGAGATCGATTAGTTCTTAACTTACATTGAGATAAAACAAAATTTCAAATTCTTCGTCTTCCTCACCATCAAATGTCAATATGATTAAGTCCAAAAAAGCAGCAGTCAACTTGAGCTTGTTGATATTCCTATACGGTGTTTTCGATCTCGTCTTCTAATGTGCCATGTGATGATAATATACTTTCTAAGTATTTGAAGTTCTTTACTTATTTCAGGGAGTGTTCTTTTAGATGAATCTTTGTTGTTTTTTTTTTCTAAGATGGAGCGAGTGTAGACCAGAATGGTTTTCTCGTTTGTGCACATGTTGAACACTGGAAACGTATGTTTAGTTGTAAATTTACCAGTTAAGTTTTCAATTTAAAAGGATAATACTTAATCTCCACAATCTATTCTCTGAGCATCATCTGATTCTCTTTGAATTCTTTCTGGATTTTGGTTTCAATTTGCAGCACGCCAGATTCTCTATTCATCTGTTCTCCGTTCTAAACCTAAACGTTAAACTATACAGACGAGCTTGTGAACTTGCTACTAGGTTCATATAACCATCAAATGCACACTTTGAAATGTACATTCTTCTGAAGTAATACAGAGGCTGGCACTCATATAATCATCAACGAGCAAATAAACAAACACAAAAAGATACACGAACAACGCTGTAAGAAAGGTTTAGAATCTTCACTATAGGGGTCATTTCGTGTACAATACCAGTGAGTGTTATCTAACATCACATCTCAGTTCCCCCCCCCCCCACCCCCGGCTTCGTGACTTTGGCCGCTGATGGATATCGGTTGTCTCATTCCTGAGCATGTACAGTAGACAAGGGTCCCCTGGCTACTCTCTTTAGTTGTAGCTGGTTTTTTCGGAGGCTATAGCCCAGGCTTTCATTGAAAGTATTGGTTCCTGGTCTGGGACTGGCTGGAGTAGGGACTTAGGGTACGGCAGACTCAAACTCCTGGTCTCGGACGCACCTGCAGTCGACTTTGTGTCTCAATGGAGTAAGAACGTCACACGTAACAGCATAACTAATGTCATAAACATGTCTGACACAGTCCTGCAGGCAAGCGAATCGAACCTGGAGGGGAAAGATGGCCGAAACGAGTCAGCTCCAGCCCTGATCACCAACCATTAAGCAATAGCAGCCACTAAGGGGATAGTGCTGTCCTTGATGAAAGCCTGGGATATAGTGTCCACACTGCTGCAAGTAATGGACTCAGGAGTCTTGTTGAAGGACCAAGCCGGGATCTTTCCCCGTCCCCAATGGTTATCTCCCCAGAAAAGCTGACGCGCATTCCCTAAGTAGATACAGAACTTCTTCAGCGTTGATCCAACCTGTAGCTTCAGTTTCACCTAGTTTCATTTGTTGTCCCAACCAGTAGCTTCAGTTTTATCTAGTTTCATTTGTTGTTCCAACCAATTGCTTCAGTTACATCTAGTTTCATTTCTTGTTCCAACCAGTAGCTTCAGTTTCATCTAATTTCATGTTTGTGATTGAATAAATATACTCATTAACGGATTCACTACCAACGGACAATATATCGTCAACTATGACCTCCCAATTGGACAGAAGGACGATATATCGCCATACTGGAGTCATCGTGCTATTTGTTTCGTTGTGTGGTATCTTCTACAATTGCAGTCCTTACTGAAGAGACATTTACATTATAATGCTTGCTCGTTTGATTATGTGCCATGTTAGGTCCAAACCTACTCATTTTTTAGGCACTGAATCAGTTACAATAGCTTTCTCTTACACTTTTATCAACGTATTACACACACACACACCACACACCATACACACCACACACCACACACACACCACACACACACACACACACACACACACACACTCACTCACACACACACGCGCACGCGCGTTACACTAGCTTTCTCTTACACTTTTATCGACGTATTACACACGCACGCGCACGCACACGCACACGCACACACACGCACACACACACCACACACACCACACACACACACCACACACACACACTCACAAACTCACACACACAACCCCACGCGCACGCGCGCACACGCGCACACGCGCGCACACACGCACACGCACACACACACTCCCCACACACACACACACACTAGATGCTATTTTAATACGTTAATTCTGATATACGTTATTTCTGGTCTGGGGTGAGATACACTTTATTTAATTTAAGAGAACATTAAAATCTAAAAGGGAAAGGGGGAGAGGGAGAGGTGGATAGAGGGGGAAGAGGGGGAGAGGGGGCAAAAGGGGGAGAGGGGGAAAGGAGGGAGAAGGGGAAAGAGGGGGAAGAGGGAGGGAAGAAGGAGGGAAGAGGGGGGAAGAGGGGGAAAGAGGGGGGAAAGAAAGGAGAAAGAGGGGGGGGGGAAGAGGGGGAAGAGGTGGGAAGAGGGGGAAAGAGGGGAAAGAGGGGGGAAAGACGGGGAAAAGGGGGAAAATAGGGGGGGGGGGAAAGAGGGGGAAGAAGGGGGGGGAAGAAATGGGAAGAAGGGGGAAGAAGGGGGAAGAGGGGAGGGAGGGGGAAGGAGTTAAGGGGAGGGAGGAAGAGGGGGAGAGGGGGGAATGGGGGTGAGGGGAGATGGGGGGAGACGACGGGAGAGAGGAGGGAGAGGGAGAAAATGTGGGGGTAGAAGGGGGAAGAGGGGGAGAGGGGGAAAGGGGGAAAGGGGTAGAGAGGGAGAGGGGGAAAGGGGGAAAGATGGGTGGAGAGAGGGGAGAGTGGGGAGAGGGGGAAAGGGGGAAAGAGGGCGGGTAGAGAGGGAGAGGGGAGAGGGGGAAAGGGGGATACAAGGGTGGAGAGAGGGGAGAGGGGGAAAGGGGGAAAGAGGGGTGGAGAGAGGGGGAAAGAGGGGAGGAGAGGGAGAGGGGAGAGAGTGGAGAGGGGGAAAGAGGGGTGGAGAGAGGGGAAAGTTGGGAGAGGGGGAAAGGGGGAAAGAGGGGTGGAGAGAGGGGAGAGTGGGGAGAGGGTGAAAGGGGCAAAGAGGGGTGGAGTGGGAGAGGGGAGAGAGGGGAGAGAAGTAAAGGTGGAGAGAGGGGAGAGGGGGGAAGGGGGACAGAGGGGTGGAGAGGGAGAGGGGAGAGAGGGGATAGGGGGAAAGGGGGAAAGAGGCTTGGAGATAGGGGAGAGTCGGGAGAGGGGGAAAGGGGGAAAGAGGGGGTGGAGAGAGGGGAGAGTGGGGAGAAGGTGAAAGGGGGAATAAGGGGTGGAGAGAGGGGAGAGAGGGGAGAGTGGGGAGAGGGGGAAAGAATGAAATGGGGATAGAGGGGTGGAGAGGGAGAGGGGAGAGGGGGAAAGGGGGGTGGAGAGAGGGGAGAGTTGTGAGAGGGGGAAAGGATGAAAGGGGAGGGAGAGAGGGGAGAGGGGGGGCTGAGAGGGAGAGGGGGGCTGAGAGGGAGAGGGGGAAAGGGGGAAAGAGGGTTGGAGAGAGGGGAGAGTGGGGAGAGGGGGAAAGGGGGAAAGAGGGGTGGAGAGAGGGTTGAGAGGGGGAAAGGGGAAAGAGGGGTGGAGAGAGGGGAGAGTCGGGAGAGGGGGAAAGGGGGAAATGGGGGGTAGAGAGGGAGAGGGGACAGAGGGGAGAGGTTTGAAACGGGGAAAGAGGGGTGGAGAGGGAGAGGGGGAAAGGGGGAAAGAGGGGTGGAGAGAGGGGAGAGTGGGAAGAGGGGGAAATGGGGAAAGGGGGGGGGGGTAGAGAGGGAGAGGGGGAGAGTGGGGAGAGGGGCTAAGGGGGAAAGAGGGTGGGGAAAGAGGGTGCAGAAAGAGGGGGGAAAGAGGGGGGAAAGAGGGGTGGAGAGAGGGGAGAGTGGGAAGAGGAGGAAAGGGGGAAAGTGGGGTGGAGAAAGGGGAGAGTGGGGAGAGGGGGAAAGAGGGGAGAGAGGGGGAAAGAGGGTGGGGAAAGAGGGGGTAAGAGGGAGGAAAGAGGGGGGAAAGAGGGTAGAAAGAGGGGGAAAGAGGATAGAAAGAGGGGGAAAGAGGGGGGAAAGAGGTGGAAAAGGGGAAACAGTGGTGGAGAGAGGGGAGAGAGGGGAGAGGGGAGAGAGGGGGAAAGGGGGAAAGAGGGGTGAAGAGGGAGAGGGGAGAGGAGGAGAGAGGTAAAGGGGGAAAGAGGGTTGAAAAGGGAGAGGGGAGAGAGGGGAGAGGGGGTGGAAAGATGGGAGAGTTGTGAGAAGGGGAAAGGATGAAAGGGGGTAGAGAGGGAGAGGGGAAAGGGGGAAAGAGGGGTAGAGAGGGAGAGGGGGAAAGGGGGAAAGAAGGGTGGAGAGAGGGGAGAGTGGGGAGAGGGGGAAAGGGGGAAAGAGGGGTGGAGATAGGGGAGAGAGTTGAGAGGGGGAAAGGGGGATAGAGGGGTGGAGAGAGGGGAGAGTTGGGAGGGGAAAAGGGGAAAAGAGGGGTGGAGAAGGAGAGGGGAGAGGGGGAAAGGGGAAAGAGGGGTGGAGAGAGGGGAGAGTGGGAAAGGGGGAAAGGGGTGGAGAGAGGGGAGTGTGGGGAGAGGGGGAAAGGGGGGTAGAGAGGGAGAGGGGAGAGGTTGAAAGGGGGAAAGAGGGGTGGAGAGGAAGAAGGGAGAGAGCGGAAAGGGGGAAAGGGGGGTGGAGAGAGGGGAGAGTGGGGAAAGGGGGGTAGAGAGGGAGAGAGGAGAGGGGGTAAGGGGGAAAGAGGGTGCGGAAAAAGAGTGCGGAAAGAGGTGGGAAAGAGGGGGGAAAGAGGGGTGGAGAGAGGGGGGAGTCGGGAGAGGGGGAAAGGGGGAAATGGGGGGTAGAGAGGGAGAGGGGACAGAGGGGAGAGGTTGAAACGGGGAAAGAGGGGTGGAGAGGGAGAGGGGGAAAGGGGGAAAGAGGGGTGGAGAGAGGGGAGAGTGGGAAGAGGGGGAAATGGGGAAAGGGGGGGGTAGAGAGGGAGAGGGGAGAGTGGGGAGAGGGGCTAAGGGGGAAAGAGGGTGGGGAAAGAGGGTGCAGAAAGAGGGGGAAAAGAGGGGGGAAAGAGGGGTGGAGAGAGGGGAGAGTGGGAAGAGGAGGAAAGGGGGAAAGTGGGGTGGAGAAAGGGGAGAGTGGGGAGAGGGGGAAAGAGAGGGGAGAGAGGGGGAAAGAGGGTGGGGAAAGAGGGGGTAAGAGGGAGGAAAGAGGGGGGAAAGAGGGTAGAAAGAGGGGGAAAGAGGATAGAAAGAGGGGGAAAGAGGGGGGAAAGAGGTGGAAAAGGGGAAACAGTGGTGGAGAGAGGGTTGAGAGGGGGAAAGGGGAAAGAGGGGTGGAGAGAGGGGAGATTCGGGAGAGGGGGAAAGGGGGAAATGGGGGGTAGAGAGAGAGAGGGGACAGAGGGGAGAGGTTGAAACGGGGAAAGAGGGGTGGAGAGGGAGAGGGGGAAAGGGGGAAAGAGGGTGGAGAGAGGGGAGAGTGGGAAGAGGGGGAAATGGGGAAAGGGGGGGGGGGGGTAGAGAGGGAGAGGGGAGAGTGGGGAGAGGGGCTAAGGGGGAAAGAGGGTGGGGAAAGAGGGTGCAGAAAGAGGGGGGAAAGAGGGGTGGAGAGAGGGGAGAGTGGGAAGAGGAGGAAAGGGGGAAAGTGGGGTGGAGAAAGGGGAGAGTAGGGAGAGGGGGAAAGAGAGGGAGAGAGGGGGAAAGAGGGTGGGGAAAGAGGGGGTAAGAGGGAGGAAAGAGGGGGGAAAGAGGGTAGAAAGAGGGGGAAAGAGGATAGAAAGAGGGGGAAAGAGGGGGGAAAGAGGTGGAAAAGGGGAAACAGTGGTGGAGAGAGGGGAGAGAGGGGAGAGGGGAGAGAGGGGGAAAGGGGGAAAGAAGGGTGAAGAGGGAGAGGGGAGAGGAGGAGAGAGGTAAAGGGGGAAAGAGGGTTGAAAAGGGTGAGGGGAGAGAGGGGAGAGGGGGTGGAAAGATGGGAGAGTTGTGAGAAGGGGAAAGGATGAAAGGGGGTAGAGAGGGAGAGGGGAAAGGGGAAAGAGGGTAGAGAGGGAGAGGGGGAAAGGGGGAAAGAAGGGTGGAGAGAGGGGAGAGTGGGGAGAGGGGGAAAGGGGGAAAGAGGGGTGGAGATAGGGGAGAGAGTGAGAGGGGGTAAGGGGGATAGAGGGGTGGAGAGAGGGGAGAGTTGGGAGGGGAAAAGGGGGAAAGAGGGGTGGAGAAGGAGAGGGGAGAGGGGGAAAGGGGAAAGAGGGGTGGAGAGAGGGGAGAGTGGGAAAGGGGGAAAGGGGTGGAGAGAGGGGAGTGTGGGGAGAGGGGGAAAGGGGGTAGAGAGGGAGAGGGGAGAGGTTGAAAGGGGGAAAGAGGGGTGGAGAGGAAGAAGGGAGAGAGCGGAAAGGGGGAAAGGGGGGTGGAGAGAGGGGAGAGTTGGGAAAGGGGGAAAGGGGGGTAGAGAGGGAGAGAGGAGAGGGGGTAAGGGGGAAAGAGGGTGTGGAAAAAGAGTGCGGAAAGAGGTGGGAAAGAGGGGGGAAAGAGGGGTGGAGAGAGGGGGGAGTGGGGAGAGGAGGAATTGGGGAAAGTGGGGTGGACAGAGGGGAGAGTGGGAGATGGGTAAAGGGAGAAAGATGGGTGGAGAAAGGGGAGAGTGGGGAGAGGTAGAAAGAATGAAAGAGGTGTTGAGAGAGGGGAGAGAGGGGGAAAGAAGGTGGGGAAAGAGGGCGTAAGATGGAGGAAAGAGGGGGGAAAGAGGTGAGAAAGAGGGGGAAAGGGGGAAACAGTGGTGGAGAGAGGGGAGAAGGGGAAAGAGGGTGGGGAAAGACGGGGGAAAGAGGGGGGAAAGAGGGGTGAAAGAGGGGAAAAGAGGGGAAAAAGCGGGGGATGAGGGGGGAAGAGGGGGGAAGAAGGGGGAAGAAGAGGGGAAGAAGGGGGATGAAGGGGAAGAGGGGAGGTAGGGAGGGGGAGGGAGTGAAGATGAGGGAGGGAGGAAGAGAGGCAGAGTGGGGAAGAGGGGGGAGAGGGGAAGACGTGGGGAGACGCATGGGGAGAGGAGGGAGAGGGAGAAAATGTGGGTCTAGAAGGGGGAAGTGGGGGAGAGGAGGAAAGGGGGAAAGGGGGTAGAGAGGGAGAGAGGGGAAAGGGAGAAAGGGCTAAAGAGGGGTGGAGAGAGGGGAGAGTGGGGTGAGGGGAGAGGGGGAAAGGTGGAGAGAGGGGAGAGTGGGGAGAGGGGGAAAGGGGGACAGAGGGGTGGAGAGGGAGAGGTGAGAGAGGGGGAAAGGGGGGAAAGAGGCTTGGAAAGAGGGGAGAGTGGGGAGAGGGGGAAATGGGGAAAGAGGGGTGGAGAGAGGGGAGAGTGGGGAGAGGGTGAAGGGGGGAATAAGGGGTGGAGAGAGGGGAGAGTGGGGAGAGGGGGAAAGGGGAAAGAGGGTGGAGAGAGGGGAGAGTGGGGAGAGGGGGAAAGGGGGACAGAGGGGTGGAGAGGGAGAGGTGAGAGAGGGGGAAAGGGGGAAAGAGGCTTGGAGAGAGGGGAGATTGGGGAAAGGGGGAAAGAGGGGTGGAGAGAGGGGAGAGTGGGGAGAGGGTGAAGGGGGGGAATAAGGGGTGGAGAGAGGGGAAAGTGGGTAGAGGGGGAAAGGGGAAAGAGGGGTGGAGAGAGGGGAGAGGGTGAAAGGGGGAATAAGGGGTGGAGAGAGGGGAGAATGGTGAGAGGGGGAAAGGGGGAAAGGAGGAAAGAGGGGTGGAGAGGGAGAGGGGAGAGGGGAGAGGGGGAAAGAGGGAAAGTGGGATGGAAAGGAGAGGGGTGGTGAGGGGAAAAGGGGGGTGGAAAGAGGGGAGAGTGTGAGAGGGGAGGAAAGGATGAAAGGGGAGGTAGAGAAGGAGAGGGGAGAGAGGGAGAAAGGGGGGGCTGAGAGGGAGAGGGGAGAGGGGGGAAATGGGAAAGAGGGGTGGAGAGAGGGGAGAGTGGGGAGAGGGGGAAAGGGGGAAAGAGGGGTGGAGAGAGGGGAGAGAGGGGAGAGGGGGAAAGGGGGATAGAGGGGTGGAGAGAGGGGAGAGTGGGAGGGGGGAATGGGGGAAAGAGGGGTGGAGAAGGAGAGGGGAGAGAGCGGAGAGGGGGGAAAGGGGGAAAGAGGGGTGGAGAGCGGGGAGAGGGGGAAAAGAGGAAAGAGGGGTGGAGAGAGGCGGGAGTCGGGAGAGGGGGAAAGGGGGAAATGGGGGGGGTTAGAGAGGGAGAGGGGACAGAGGGGAGAGGTTGAAACGGGGAAAGAGGGGTGGAGAGGGAGAGGTTGAAAGGGGGAAAGAGGGGTGGAGAGGAAGAAGGGAGAGAGCGGAAAGGGGGAAAGGGGGGGGTGGAGAGAGGTGAGAGTTGGGAAAGGGGGAAAGGGGGGTAGAGAGGGAGAGAGGAGAGGGGGTAAGGGGGAAAGAGGGTGTGGAAAAAGAGTGCGGAAAGAGGTGGGAAAGAGGGGGGAAAGAGGGGTGGAGAGAGGGGGGAGTGGGGAGAGGAGGAATGGGGAAAGTGGGGTGGACAGAGGGGAGAGTGGGAGATGGGTAAAGGGAGAAAGATGGGTGGAGAAAGGGGAGAGTGGGGAGAGGTAGAAAGAATGAAAGAGGTGTTGAGAGAGGGGAGAGAGGGGGAAAGAAGGTGGGGAAAGAGGGCGTAAGATGGAGGAAAGAGGGGGAAAGAGGTGAGAAAGAGGGGGAAAGGGGGAAACAGTGGTGGAGAGAGGGGAGAAGGGGAAAGAGGGTGGGGAAAAGACGGGGGAAAGAGGGGGGGAAAGAGGGGTGAAAGAGGGGAAAAGAGGGGAAAAAAGCGGGGGATGAGGGGGGAAGAGGGGGGAAGAAGGGGGAAGAAGAGGGGAAGAAGGGGGATGAAGGGGAAGAGGGGAGGTAGGGAGGGGGAGGGAGTGAAGATGAGGGAGGGAGGAAGAGAGGCAGAGTGGGGAAGAGGGGGGAGAGGGGAAGACGTGGGGAGACGCATGGGGAGAGGAGGGAGAGGGAGAAAATGTGGGTCTAGAGAGGGGAAGTGGGGGAGAGGAGGAAAGGGGGAAAGGGGGTAGAGAGGGAGAGAGGGGAAAGGGAGAAAGGGCTAAAGAGGGGTGGAGAGAGGGGAGAGTGGGGTGAGGGGAGAGGGGGAAAGGTGGAGAGAGGGGAGAGTGGGGAGAGGGGGAAAGGGGGACAGAGGGGTGGAGAGGGAGAGGTGAGAGAGGGGGAAAGGGGGAAAGAGGCTTGGAAAGAGGGGAGAGTGGGGAGAGGGGGAAATGGGGAAAGAGGGGTGGAGAGAGGGGAGAGTGGGGAGAGGGTGAAGGGGGGAATAAGGGGTGGAGAGAGGGGAGAGTGGGGAGAGGGGGAAAGGGGAAAGAGGGGTGGAGAGAGGTAGAGTGGGGAGAGGGGGAAAGGGGGACAGAGGGGTGGAGAGGGAGAGGTGAGAGAGGGGGAAAGGGGGAAAGAGGCTTGGAGAGAGGGGAGATTGGGGAGATGGGGAAAGGGGGAAAGAGGGGTGGAGAGAGGGGAGAGTGGGGAGAGGGTGAAGGGGGGGAATAAGGGGTGGAGAGAGGGGAAAGTGGGTAGAGGGGGAAAGGGGAAAGAGGGGTGGAGAGAGGGGAGAGGGTGAAAGGGGGAATAAGGGGTGGAGAGAGGGGAGAATGGTGAGAGGGGGAAAGGGGGAAAGGAGGAAAGAGGGGTGGAGAGGGAGAGGGGAGAGGGGGAAAGAGGGAAAGAGGGATGGAAAGGGAGAGGGGGTGAGGGGAAAAGGGGGGTGGAAAGAGGGGAGAGTTGTGAGAGGGGGAAAGGATGAAAGGGGAGGTAGAGAAGGAGAGGGGAGAGAGGGGAAAGGGGGGGGCCTGAGAGGGAGAGGGAGAGGGGGGAAAATGGAAAGAGGGGTGGAGAGAGGGGAGAGTGGGGAGAGGGGGAAAGGGGGAAAGAGGGGTGGAGAGAGGGGAGAGAGGGGAGAGGGGGAAAGGGGGATAGAGGGGTGGAGAGAGGGGAGAGTGGGGAGGGGGGAATGGGGGAAAGAGGGGTGGAGAAGGAGAGGGGAGAGAGCGGAGAGGGGGAAAGGGGGAAAGAGGGGTGGAGAGCGGGGAGAGGGGGAAAAGGGGAAAGAGGGGTGGAGAGAGGCGGGAGTCGGGAGAGGGGGAAAGGGGGAAATGGGGGGGGGGTAGAGAGGGAGAGGGGACAGAGGGGAGAGGTTGAAACGGGGAAAGAGGGGTGGAGAGGGAGAGGGGGAAAGGGGGAAATAGGGGTGGAGAGAGGAGCGAGTGGGGAGAGGAGGAAAGGAGGAAGGGGGGAGTAGAGAGGGAGAAGGGAGAGAGGGGAGAGGGGGTAAGGGGGAAAGAGGGTGGGGAAAGAGGGTGCAGAAAGAGGGGGGAAAGAGGAGGGAAAGAGGGGAGGAGAGATTGGATAGTGGGGAGAGGAGGAAAGGGGGAAAGTGGGTTGGAGAGAGGGGAAAGTGGGGAGATGGGGAAAGGGGCGAAAGAGGGGTGGAGAAAGGGGAGAGTGGGGAGAGGGGGAAAGAGGGGTTGAGAGAAGGGAGAGAGGGGAGAGGGGAAAGAGGGTGGGGAAAGAGGGGGTAAGAGGGAGGAAAGAGGGGAAAGAGGGTAGAAAGAGGGGAAAGAGGGTAGAAAGAGGGGGAAAGAGGGGGGGGGAAAGAAGTGGAAAAGGGGAAACAGTGGTGGAGAGAGGGGAGAGTGGGGAGAGGGGCAAAGGGGGAAAGAGGGGTGAAGAGTAAGAGGGGAGAGGGGGAGAGGGGTAAAGAGGGTTGAAAAGGGAGAGGGGAGAGGGGGAAAGGGGGTGGAAAGATGGGAGAATTGTGAGAGGGGGAAAGGATGAAAGAGGGGTAGAGAGGGAGAGGGGAGAGAGAGGAGAGGGGGAAAGGGGGGGGGGTAGAGAGGGAGAGGGGAGAGGGGAAATGGGGAAAGAAGGGTGGAGAGAGGGGAGAGTGGGGAGAGAGGGAAAGGGGGAAAGAGGGGTGGAGATAGGGGAGAGAGTTGAGAGGGGGAAAGGGGGATAGAGGGGTGGAGAGAGGGGAGAGTGGGGAGAGGGGGAAAGGGGGAAAGAGGGGTGGAGAGAGGGGAGAGAGGGGAGAGGGGGAAAGGGGGATAGAGGGGTGGAGAGAGGGGAGAGTGGGGAGGGGGGAATGGGGGAAAGAGGGGTGGAGAAGGAGAGGGGAGAGAGCGGAGAGGGGGAAAGGGGGAAAGAGGGGTGGAGAGCGGGGAGAGGGGGAAAAGGGGAAAGAGGGGTGGAGAGAGGCGGGAGTCGGGAGAGGGGGAAAGGGGGGAAATGGGGGGGGGGTTAGAGAGGGAGAGGGGACAGAGGGGAGAGGTTGAAACGGGGAAAGAGGGGTGGAGAGGGAGAGGGGGAAAGGGGGAAATAGGGGTGGAGAGAGGGGCGAGTGGGGAGAGGAGGAAAGGAGGAAGGGGGGAGTAGAGAGGGAGAAGGGAGAGAGGGGAGAGGGGGTAAGGGGGAAAGAGGGTGGGGAAAGAGGGTGCAGAAAGAGGGGGGAAAGAGGAGGGAAAGAGGGAGGAGAGATTGGAGAGTGGGGAGAGGAGGAAAGGGGGAAAGTGGGTTGGAGAGAGGGGAAAGTGGGGAGATGGGGAAAGGGGCGAAAGAGGGGTGGAGAAAGGGGAGAGTGGGGAGAGGGGGAAAGAGGGGTTGAGAGAAGGGAGAGAGGGGAGAGGGGGAAAGAGGGTGGGGAAAGAGGGGGTAAGAGGGAGGAAAGAGGGGGAAAGAGGGTAGAAAGAGGGGGAAAGAGGGTAGAAAGAGGGGGAAAGAGGGGGGGGGGAAAGAAGTGGAAAAGGGGAAACAGTGGTGGAGAGAGGGGAGAGTGGGGAGAGGGGCAAAGGGGGAAAGAGGGGTGAAGAGTAAGAGGGGAGAGGGGGAGAGGGGTAAAGAGGGTTGAAAAGGGAGAGGGGAGAGGGGGAAAGGGGGTGGAAAGATGGGAGAATTGTGAGAGGGGGAAAGGATGAAAGAGGGGTAGAGAGGGAGAGGGGAGAGAGAGGAGAGGGGGAAAGGGGGGGTAGAGAGGGAGAGGGGAGAGGGGGAAATGGGGAAAGAAGGGTGGAGAGAGGGGAGAGTGGGGAGAGAGGGAAAGGGGGAAAGAGGGGTGGAGATAGGGGAGAGAGTTGAGAGGGGGAAAGGGGGATAGAGGGGTGGAGAGAGGGGAGAGTGGGGAGGGGGGAAAGAGGGAAAGAGGGGTGGAGAAGGAGAGGGGAGAGAGAGGAGAGGGGGAATGGGGAAAGAGGGGTGGAGAGAGAGGGGAGTGGGGAGAGGGGGAAAGGGGGAAAGAGGGGTGGAGAGAGTGGAGAGTGGGGAGAGGGGGAAAGGGGGGAGGTAGAGAGGGAGAGGGGAGAGAGGGGAGAGGTTGAAAGGGGGAAAGAGGGGTGGAGAGGAAGAAGGTAGAGAGGGGAGAGGGGGAAAGTGGGAAAGGGGTTGGAGAGAGGGGAGAGTGGGGAAAGGGGGAAAGAGGGGAAAGGGGGGTAGAGAGGGAGAGAGGAGAGGTGGTAAAGGGGAAAGAGGGTGCGGGAAAAGGATGCGGAAAGAGGGGGGAAAGAGGGGGAAAAGAGGGGTGGAGAGAGGGGGGAGTGGGTGGAGGAGGAAAGGGGGAAAGTGGGGTGGAGAGAGAGGAGAGTGGGGAGATGGGTAAAGGGGGAAAGAGGGGGGAGAAAGTGGAGAGTGGGGAGAGGGGGAAAGAATGAAAGAGGGGTTGAGATAGGGGAGAGAGGGGGAAAGAAGGTGGGGAAAGAGGGAGTAAGAGGAGGAAAGAGGGGGGAAAGAGGTGAGAAAGAGGGGGAAAGAGGGGAGAGGGGGAAAGAGGGTGGGGAAAGACGGGGGCAAGAGGGGGAAAGAGGGGTGAAAGAGGGGGAAAAGAGGGGGGAAAGCGGTGGATGAGGGGGGAAGAGGGGGAAGAAGGGGGAAGAAGGGGAAGAAGGGGGAAGAAGGGGGAAGAAGGGAAGAGGGGAGGTAGGGAGGGGGAGGGAGTGAAGATGAGGGAGGGAGGAAGAGGGGGAGAGTGGGGAAGAGGGTGAGAGGGGAAGACGGGGGAGACGCCTGGGGAGAGGAGGGATAGGGAGAAAATGTGGGTCTAGAAGGGGAAAGAGGGGGAGAGGGGGAAAGGGGGATAATAATAATAATAATAATAATAATAATAATAATAATAATAATAAGTCTTTATTTTCAAAGGGTTAAGAATTGGGCACGCAGGCCCGTCTGACATTCTGCCCTTCTTCTCTATTTCCTCTCATACATTCTTTCATTCAACATCACTTATGAAGCAACTTTTGACAACAAAAGAACATTAAAACGCATGAAAAATAATCAATAACAAATGACTCACTGAGGCAGTGTTTAACATGGGCATTATAAATACCTAAGGAGGGTGTAACGTGCCATACATAAGGGAATGTTTTTTGGCTAGTTGTCGTTTGAGATAAGTTACCATTATTGTCTTTTTTGTGTTGTTTGTTATGGGGGCATGTAGTCTGTACTAAGGTAGTGTTCAAACAGGTTGCGAATGTATGTATCATGATTGGTGGTGTCTTTGATTTCTTGTGGAAGATTGTTCCACAACTGAGCGGCAGAGTATGCTAAGCTTGTTTTATATAAGTCTATCCTAGGTTTAGGGACATGAAGTATATTTAGTCGTTCGCTATGTCTAGCGTTATATTTAAACAATGGCCAAAGGTAGCTTGGAGCATTTTGAAATAGGATTTTGTGAATTAGTTTGGTCTTATTAAAAAGCAGGCGCTTGTGGAGTGGCAGTAACCGGAGACGTTTATATAGGTTAGCATTGTCGGTAAGCTTTTCACCATTAATTAAACGCACTGCCCTTTTCTGGAGTGAATATAGGCGTTTTGTTATTGATTTGGAGCATCCATCCCAGACTGTGGAGCAGTAATCAATATGTGTTTGTATATGAGAAGTATAGAATATCTTTCTTGTGTTTTCGTCAAGGAAATTTTTAATTTTGGCAAGTTGGTATACTTTTTTGGCTATTTGTTTAACTAGAGCATGAACATGTGAGTTAAAAGTTAGATTTTGATCTATGATAACACCCAGTGTCTTGTGCTCGGTGACACTTTCTACAGGCGTGCTGCCAATGTGCAGCTGAAGAGTTCTCTGCGAGTTTAGAGTGTGAAGTCTTTGCCTGGTTCCTATTAACATAGACTTTGTTTTAGTAATGTTAATTTGCATGCGGTTTGCATGACTCCAGTTAACTACACTATTTATTTCCTGTTGCAAGGATAATTCTAGCACATTACGATCAACAGCGTTTGTATATACTGTGCAGTCATCAGCAAATAGATCGCAGGACGACGACAGATTTAATGGAAGATCATTTATATAAATGGCAAATAATAGAGGGCCAAGAATAGACCCCTGAGGTACTCCAATATTAATGGTAATGGCTTGAGATAAAACTTTATTGTGTAATACTACTTGCTTTCTGTCTAATAAGAATGATTTTATTAATGTCACTATATTAAAACTTACTTTCATTGTTTCTAGTTTTTTTAATTAGAATAGTATGATCTATCATATCGAATGCTTTCCTAAAGTCTATAAACACCGCTCCACATAGAGTATTGTTGTTAATATTTTGATGCCAGTTTTCTATCATGTTTGTTAGTGCCGTATGGCAAGAATATTTTGGCCGAAATCCTGACTGACTGTCAACTATCAGTTTATGGCGAACTAAGTGATCTAGTGTTGTTTTGTGGATGTGGTTTTCTAGCGGTTTGGATAATGAGGATAATATGGAAATTGGTCTATAATTACTCATGAGACGATCGTCTAGAGGACCAGCTTTTAAATGAGGATACACTTTAGCGATTTTAAAGGCTGATGGGAAGTGACCTCTGGTTAGACATTGATTATATATAAAAGTTAGTGACTCGCAGATCGCCGGTGCAGCATGGCGAAGGATCCGACTACTAATTCCATCTAGTCCTGATGAGTTATTGTTTGTTAGATTACGGAGATGAGTAAATACTTCAGTTGTCGTCATTAGCGGTATGTTGGAGGAAATGTACTCATTTACTCTCACGCTCACTCGTTCTGTCTCTCATTCACACTCACTGACTCTCTCACTCAAACTACAGTAATGAACATGAGTTTATATTATGCATGATAAAATCAAATGGTATTTAACTGATAATATGACAGATGAGAATGCACAAACATATGGATTCGCGTGTTACATAACATGCGTGTTACACGACATGCATCTGCTCAGCTCTCTCTCTCTCTCTCTCTCTCTCTCTCTCTCTCTCTCTCTCTCTCTCTCTCTCTCTCTGTATTCTTTCATATACACACACTCACACGCATGCGCGCGCTCACACACACACACACACACACACTAACACATCAACTCTCCCACTGTCTCACTCTCTAACACACAATCCTTCACACACACACACACACACTCACTCTCTCAACCACACTCTCTCACACATACACATACACATGCACATGAACGCATGCACGCACGCACACACTCCCTCACTCACTCTCACACATACACATACGAATGCATGCACTGACACATTCCCCCACCATTTCTCGCTCAATCACTCTCTCCACACACACGCATGCACGTGCGCACACACTCTCTCCCTCTCTCTGACACCCACTTTCTCTCTCTCTCTCTCTCTCTCTTTCTTTCTCTTTCTTTCTTTCTCTCTCTCTCTCTCTCTCTCTCTCTCTCTCTCTCTCTCTCTCTCTGTCTCTCTCTCTCTCTTTCTCGCTCCCACACGCACACACATATATAGTGAACAATTATAGCTAAACAATTATAATGAACAATTATACTGAACAATTATACCAGTAAATGAATTATGGTGGCATATAGTCGGTATGGATTAAGTATTGAAAGAGTTTTCGGTTAAATGTGTAGGGACTTATTGGAGTTTTCAGATCTGGAGGCAGATCATTCCATAAGTGAGCACCAGAATAGGCGAAACATGTTTTGTATAGGTCCAATCTAGGCTTTGAGACATGTAACAAATTTAGGCGCTTGCTGTTCATTGCATTAGATTGAATCAGCGGCAGAAGATACTCTGGGGTATTTTGAGATATAATTTTATTCACTAATTTGGCTTTGTTGAAAAGGAAGCGCTTTTGTAGTGGTAGAAGTCTTAGATGACTGTACAAATTATTACTTTCAACGTGCTTTATGCCAGAAACCAGACGAATAGCGCGGTTTTGTAGAGAACATAGTCGTTTTAAATTAGATTTAGGGCAACCATCCCAAACTGTGCAACAGTAATCGACATGTGATTGGATATAGCATGTGTAGAATATTTTTCGTGTGCTTTCGTCCAGGAAGTGCTGAATTTTAGCAAGTTGGTAAACTTTTTGTGCTATTTTCTTGGTAAGAGCGTGAACATGAGAGCTCCAGTTAAAATGGCTGTCTATTAAAAGCCCTAGTGCTTTATGTTCATTCACATTAACTATAGGTAACGTGCCCATGCAGAGTTCGAGCGGTGATCCAGTTATGGCTAGTGTCTGTAGTTTTTGTCTGGTCGTTATTAGCATGGATTTGGTTTTGTCGATGTTAATTTGCATGCGGTTTTCATTGCTCCATCTAGTAAGATTATCAAGTTCCTTTTGTAAAGAATTCTCTAATTCACTACGGTTTTCTTGACTAGTATATATAGTACAGTCGTCTGCAAATAGATCACAAGTTGTATTGATATATAAAGGAAGATCATTAATATAAACTGCAAAAAGCAGCGGACCTAGTATTGAGCCCTGAGGCACACCAATATTAAGCTGTGTGGGTCTTGATAGACAGTTGTTGAAGGACACGACTTGTTGCCTGTCGGATAGAAATGACGTAATTATGTTCACCATGTTGGTGCTTGTCTTCATTTGCTTTAGTTTTCTAATTAAAATATCGTGATCTACCATATCAAAAGCTTTTTTAAAGTCTACAAACACCGCTCCACAAATTCTACCGTTGTTGATGTTTAAGTGCCAGTTATCGGTCATTTTTGTTAGAGCACTATGGCAAGAATATTTAGGTCGAAACCCAGATTGACTGTTAATTATTAGATCATTGTTAATTAAATGGTGTAACGTTATTTTATGAATGTGTTTTTCTAGTGGTTTTGATAGCGACGATAGTAAGGAAATAGGTCTATAATTACCCAAAACGCTATTATCGATTGAGCCATTTTTAATTAGCGGAAACACTTTAGCAATTTTAAATGCAGATGGAAAGTAGTTTTTGGCCAGGCACTGGTTATATATAAACGTTAAGGACTCGCTAATGACTGGTGCAGCACAACGAAGAATTCTATTACTGATACCATCTAGGCCGTGTGAGTTTGTTGATTTGAGGTTCAAGAGATATTTATAAACGTCTGCAACAGACATTAAAGGAATGATGCCAGTGAACTTAAATTACACGATGAGTCTGGTATTGAAGACTTTAGATTCTCTATTTCTGATTGAAAAAACCAACTGAATTCATCGCATGTTATAGAATTTGGTATTGCTGATTCTGTAGGGAGTTTCTTATTGGTTAGCAAGTTAATAGCCTTCCATATATTTGTACAGTTTGAATTATCTACAATAGTGGGAAAGAGGGGTGGAGAGAGGGGAGAAAGGGGAGAGGGGGAAAGGGGGAAAGGGGGAAAGAGGGGTGGAGAGAGGGGAGAGGGAGAAAGGGGGGAGGGGGGTAGCGAGGGAGTTAGCACTGGAAAGGAAATATAAGACCATCAATGAACATCACTATAAACGGGGAGACACTAGAACAAGTAACAAGTTTTTTCCGTCTTGGACATGTAATAACAGACGATGGCAGAAGTGAAATAGAAATCAAAAAGAGAATAGGAATGGCAAAGACAAACAAACAAACAAACAAACAACCAAACAAACAAACAAACAACCAACCAACCAACCTCCCAACCAACCAACCAACCACCCACCCACCCAACCAACCAACCAAGCTTCCAGGTGAGCCTACTACGATTTCTAACGTACTTGAAATTTACATGCCCAAGTCAAGGATGAGAAGTCAACATGTGTGTCCAACTGACCGCTGTAGAGATTGAACACGCTATGTCGGCATCAGCACACCAGATGTTTAAGATATATATCTTATCTATTCGGCCATGCCGACAAGCGGTTATGTCAGTGACTGCCTGGGATGTGAAGACAATTACGAGATTGCCAGGGATGTGAAGACAGCTACGAGACTGCCTGGAATGTGAAGACAGCTACTAGACTTCCCGGGATGTGAAGACAGCTACGTCACTTCCAGGGATGTGAAGACAGCTACTTGACTTCCCGGGATGTGAAGACAGCTACGAGACTGCCCAGGATGTGAAGACAGCTACTAGACTTCCCGGGATGTGAAGACAGCTACTAGACTTCCCGGGATGTGAAGACAGCTATGAGACTGCCCAGGATGTGAAGACAGCTACGAGACTGTCTGGAATTTGAAGACAACTACAAGAGAGCCTGGGATGTGAAGACAGCTACGAGACTGCCCGGAATGTGAAGACAGCTACAAGACTGCGAGACATGTGAAGACAGCTACAAGACTGCGTGGGATGTGAAGACAGCTACAAGACTGCGTGGGATGTGAAGACAGCTACAAGACTGCGTGGGATGTAAAGACAGCTACAAGACTGCGTGACATGTGAAGACAGCTACAAGACTGCGTGGGATGTGAAGACAGCTACAAGACTGCGTGACATGTGAAGACAGCTACAAGACTGCGTGGGATGTGAAGACAGCTACAAGACTGCGTGACATGTGAAGACAGCTACAAGACTGCGTGGGATGTAAAGACAGCTACAAGACTGCGTGGGATGTGAAGACAGCTACAAGACTGCGTGGGATGTGAAGAAAGCTACAAGACTGCGTGGGATGTGAAGACAGCTACAAGACTGCGTGACATGTGAAGACAGCTACAAGACTGCGTGGGATGTGAAGACAGCTACGAGACTGCCCGGGATGTAAAGACAGCTACGAGACTGCCCGGGATGTGAAGACAGCTACAAGACTGCGTGGGATTTGAAGACAGCTACAAGACTGCGTGACATGTGAAGACAGCTACAAGACTGCCCGGGATGTGAAGACAGCTACAAGACTGCGTGACATGTGAAGACAGCTACAAGACTGCGTGACATGTGAAGACAGCTACAAGACTGCGTGGGATGTGAAGACAGCTACAAGACTGCGTGGGATGTGAAGACAGCTACAAGACTGCGTGACATGTGAAGACAGCTACAAGACTGCGTGACATGTGAAGACAGCTACAAGACTGCGTGGGATGTGAAGACAGCTACAAGACTGCGTGGGATGTGAAGACAGCTACAAGACTGCGTGGGATGTGAAGACAGCTACAAGACTGCGTGACATGTGAAGACAGCTACAAGACTGCGTGACATGTGAAGACAGCTACAAGACTGCGTGACATGTGAAGACAGCTACAAGACTGCGTGGGATGTGAAGACAGCTACAAGACTGCGTGGGATGTAAAGACATGCAAGCAAGCAAGCAAGCAACCAAGCAACCAAGCAACCAAGCAACCAACCAACAAACAGACAAACAGACAAACAGACAAACAGACAAACAGACAAACAAACAAACAAAATGCTTTCAACAGCATGAAACCAGTATTAACATAAAGAGAAACGCACTAAAAATGAGAATTGTCAAATGTTATGTATATTCAAACCTAATATATGGCGCGGAAGGCTGGACATTGAACAAGCAACTAGAAAGTCGAAGAGAGGCCCTGGAGATGTGGATATACAGAAGAATATGTATATGTCATGAAAACAAAAACAATCAAATACAGAGGTTCTAGAAAAACTTGAAAGGAAAAGAGATGATGAAAGAAATAACATAGAGGCTAGTGGAATATTGCGGCCACGTTAAAAGACATAACACTCGAATAAAATCCATACTGGATGAAGGCAAGAGAGCAAGATACAGACACCGATACAAGTGGGAAGATAGCATCAAGAGATGGGCGAACAGTGGTCTGACAGAATATACAATCAAGGCGAGAGGCAGACACTGTTGCAGATCCATTGCAGCCAACCTTCATTCTGGAGACGGTACCTGATTTATTGATTCTTATTTTGTAAGAAAGCTCTTTAATAGATACCAACAGTAACTAATTCAGTGCAGAAGGATAGTATATCGACAAATATGACCTCCCATTTGGACAGAAGGATGATCTATCGCCATACTATTGTCATTGTGTTATTTGTTTTGTTCCACGGTATCCTCCTCAGTGTCAATGTTTAGTGGACGGACATTGACATTATAATCCGCGCTGATTGGATTCTTCTCCATGTTTGGTCCACACCTACCTTTTATTTGGCACTAAGTCAGTTAATACTAAATACATCATTAGCTTTTATCAGTATTGTACACACTACACACACGTTTACACACACGTATACACACACGTTTACACACACGTTTACACACGTGTGTGTGTGTGTGTGTGTGTGTGTGTGTCGTTGTGGGTGTGTGAAAACAATATCTTCAACTACTTCTAAGTTTAAGTCTTCAACAAGGACACCAGTATGGCTGAAATGGTAAGAGTCCTAGCTCCTAAATTTCCAGTGAGCTGATGGCGTGGTAGCGGGTTCAACCCCCTACATTTGAATTAAACTGTTGACTTCTCGTCCCCGACTTGGGGGACGTAAATTACAAGTACCTCTGAAGTCGGAGTGGGTTCGCCTGATGGCGAGGGACATTGGTAATAAGAAAAGCTAATTCACATGTAACAATCAGTCCAGTGCACTAGAAGTGGTAGCAAATACTTGTAGTATTTCAGAAAGGATCTTTTACTTATGTTGATTTACAATGTCTTTTGTCCCGTGGTTCCTCCAACGTATTTTTATACTGGCTGAGTGCCGAAGGATAATAAATCGCCAAATGTCACCTTTTTATTTGGACATAAGGACGATATATCGCCATACAAGGGTCATTGTGTTATTTGTTTTGTTTTGTGGTATCTTAGGCAACTTCATTGCTCTGTGAAGTGAAATTTACATTATAATAATTGTTCATTTGATTACGTGCCATGATTGGTTCAAACCTATGTTTTCTTTGGCAATGATTCAGTCAAGGCCACTGTTGAAATGTTTCAACCAATAAGCTTCCGAGTATGTGAGTGTTGTTTAAGTCATAGAAGGCTTTAGTAAATCAAATCGCACCAAACAGTCAACTGTTTAAAGCATGGTTAGAAATGAAATAAAACAAAGACGAACACACATCATGTGTGGATTACACGTGAGTTCACGGCGAGAGAATGTAAACAAATGTCATTAAGTCAGGACTCTTTGAGACAGATTTAGTCTGCCTCCGAGATTACGGACCTACCACACGATGGTAGGCGGAGTTCCAGTCCCTGCTGGTGTAATGTTGACTGCGAGTCGCTTGCCTCTTGTTACCGTCCATGAATAGATGTCGAGCCATGAGTGTGTACTCACCTCATCGGCTGCCGACGCTCTATAAACCCTTACTTCACGTGCCTCATGCCTTGTCACTGTCTCGTGGTTGTCTTACACATCTCGGGCAGTCTCGCAATTGTCTTAACATCCTGGACAGTCTCATTGTTATCTTCACATTCCGGGAAGTCTCATAGCTGTCTTCACATCCTGGGCAGTCTCGTAACTGTCTTCACATCATAGACAGTCTCGTAATTGTCTTCACATTCCGGCCAGTCTCGTAGCTGTCTTCACATCCCGGGCAGTCTCACATCTGTTTTCACATCCCGGGCAGTGTCGTATCTGTCTTCACATCCCACGCAGTCTCGTAGCTGTCTTCGCATCCCGGGCTCTCTTGTAGTTGTCTTCAAATTCCAGGCAGTCTTGTAGCTGTCTTCACATCCCGGGAAGTCTAGTAGCTGTCTTCACATCCATGGCAATCTCGTAATTGTCTTCACATCCCAGGAAGTCACTGACATAACCGCTTGTCGGCATGGCCGAATAGATAAGATATATATCTTAATCATCCGGTGTGCTGATGCCGACATAGCGTGTTCATTCTCTACAGCGGTCAGTTAGACACACATGTTGACTTCTCATCCTTGACTTGGGCATGTAAATTTCAAGTACGTTAGAAATCGGAGTGGGCTCACCTGATGGCGAGATCTCAGTGGCAAACTGTGATTGATTATACTAGAACGAAATAGTTTATACCAGAAGGAAATAGTTTATACCAGAAGGAAATAGTTTATACCAGAAGGAAATAGTTTATACCAGAAGGAAATAGTTTATACCAGAACAAAATAGTTTATATCAGAAGGAAATAGTTTATACCAGAAGGTAATAGTTTATACCAGAAGGAAATAGTTTATACCAGAAGGAAATAGTTTATACCAGAAGGAAATAGTTTATACCAGAACAAAATAGTTTATATCAGAAGGAAATAGTTTATACCAGAAGGTAATAGTTTATACCAGAAGGAAATAGTTTATACCAGAAGGAAATAGTTTATACCAGAACGAAATATTTTATACCAGAAGGAAATAGTTTATACCAGAAGGAAATAGTTTATACCAGAAGGAAATAGTTTATATCAGAAGGAAATAGTTTATACCAGAAGGAAATAGTTTATACCAGAAGGAAATAGTTTATACCAGAAGGAAATAGTTTATACCAGAAGGAAATAGTTTATACCAGAAGGAAATAGTTTATACCAGAAGGAAATAGTTTATACCAGAAAGAAATAGTTTATACCAGTACGACCCTTGTTATGGAGCTGTTCATGTCCTTAGGTAGAAATGTGTGACCGGAGGAGTGGTAAACTGGCATTATAAGCCTGATGTATATATTGTTCTAAGGTTTGAAAACGATTGTAATTGTTATTATAGGTAGGCCCCGCTATACGTCGCTTCGTTATACATCGTTTCGCCATAACGTCATTGTCACATAGGGGACTGACTTCGCTTTACGTCGCTACGTTTCGCCATAACGTCGTTTTGAGGCTAGGGCAATTCATGAAGGTGCTGACAAAATCAAAGAGGGTGCTAAAAACGTTACCCCTTTGAGTGCTTCCAAGATCACTTGTACCAGAAGTATTATTTTGGAGAACATGGAAGCACTATTGGCCGTCTGGATTGAAGACCAGAACCAACGGAATATGCCTGTGAGCAAGATGGTTATCCAAGGGAAAATAAAGTCTCTCTATGAAGATCTAGCTAAGAAAGCGGGTGAGAGCAGTACTAGTAGTGCTGATGATAGTTTTGGAGCGAGTCGTGGTTGGTTTGAGCACTTTAAGAAGTGTTCACACCTGTACAACATTCAGACAACAGGTGAAGCGGCGAGTGCTGATACTGCAGCTGTAGAGCGTTTCCCTGCAGAGTTAAAGGCCACGATTGAGGAGGGTGGTTACTGTGCAGCAAACATTGGACACATGTTTTGTTCAAGCAAAGAAGAGCTTGGAAAAGAGGCAGGGAGAGGTTACAGTTTCATCCTCAGATAAAGAGGCAGAATTTAATGCCTCTACGTCCCAATAAATCTACCACTCTCCCTCCAATCCACCTCTATTTAGCCAATAAATATCAACAACCATCAAAATAAACATTACTGTAGTACACAATACTGTATTTCATTTAATTCTAAGGGAAGTAGTGTTTCGCTAATCGTCGTTTCACTTAACGTCGCGTTTTCCAAGAACGAAACCCCGGCGTTAACTGGGGCCTACCTGTATATCCTTCTATCATGTGCCATGCCGGAAAGCGTGGGCGGTCTTTACTGGCCATTTCACTCGATAACCAGAGTCGTGGATCAGCTCAGTGTTCCTGTCTCGTCCATACCATGTGACCAAGCCATCTAAGTATTTACTTCTCGGTCTTCCCTTTGGTCTGTTCCTTTCGATCTTGGCAGTTGTCACCAAGTTCTCCAATTCATTTTTTCTCACACCATGTCCAAAGAATGTTGACTGTCTATGTCTAATTTCTCTAATCAATTTAAGATTTTCATTTGTTTCCTGCAGTACTTGGTCATTGGTTTTTCTGTCTGTCCATGGTATTCTTTGCATTTTCCTCAGAAACCACATTTCTGCAGCCATCAGATGTTTCTCAGCTTGACTGCCCATTGTCCAAATTTCACATCCATACAAAAATGCAGGCTCTATGTAGCACCTCAACACTCTTTTTCTCGTTTCAATTGACATATTTTTATTGGTAAGTATGTTTTCCATCTTGCTAAAGGCTAATTTCGCCATGGCGATTCTTGTTCTAATTTCTTCAAGGCATCTCCCTTCAGATGTTATGACTGTTGCGAGATTATTGTAGAGTTTTCCATTATAGTGGAGCCGGCCCCGCTGTTCAGTGTTAGTGAACGCGATTCACAATTCCTCAAAATGCCGAGAGCGTCTTGCGTAGATTTCGATGGTATCAATGTCGGTTGTTCAGAAAGCAATGACAAACTAGTGAACATAAGAACTGCCTAGCAAATCACAAAAAGTCAGAAACAATGGCTAATAGTCCTGTTATAGACGTGCATCTAACTAATTATACTTGAACTCCCGTGATTCGTTAGCTTCGTTTTTCATTTTGTTTTTTCAATTTGTTCTCTTTCCTTTCGTGATTAAAATTTTGTTCCTTGTTTGGTAGCGCGATTGGGAGCCCTAAATCGTGAGAGTCCAAAGTTCGATTCCCCATCAGACGTCTGCGTGCATTAAAGGCAAGAATTAAGGCAGTGCGCGCATGCACTCCCAGTCTTTTTGTTGTGTCTCTTGTTTATTCTATTCGCTTGTCTTCTTGTTATTCTATATTCAATGTAAACACGATTCTGTTTGCTCTTCACCAACATTTTATATTTTTCTTTGTCTTTTACAGCTTTCTTTACCTGGGCGTTTCACCAACTTGTTATTTTCTTAATCCGTGTTTTGCGTCTTTTCATGGTTCCACGTGTTATTTTGGTAGTATTGGAAATGCTTGATTTGAACATCTCCCATTCTTCTTCAACTGTGTTTCTTTCTGTATATAGTTTTACAAGGTTTCATTTAATTCTATCTTGGCTTGTAGTATCAAGCTCGTTCTACTTGTACCAGCTGTATATTTGTGAGTCTTTGTGTTTATAAAATTTGTTTGTTATATAGAGGTCGTGTTTGCTGTATAGCTCTATCGGCAGGCTTGGCCATGGGAATCCAATGGGGAAAAAAGGAGATTTTCTGACCAGTGTAGCGATGGGATGGGACGGGATGGGACAGGCATAAATTACCATTGGATGGGACAGAAAAACATGTCCCATGGAAAGCCTGCCAGGCTTAGCCATGGGAATGGTCCCATGGGACGGGATGGGATAGGACTGCATAAATTACTACGCAATGTAATTTATGTCCCATGGACACCCCTGTCTATCAGTCTACTGCCACTATCATTTCTTTCACTGTTTTGGTTTCCAAATGCTCCAAGATGGTTTTTCTATGTCCGTTTTATTAGTGCAGTAACATCATAAATAAAAAACAGAACTTTATGTAAGTGCAAGTGTTGATAAATGTATTTAATAAATAATTAGTTTGATTATTGCAATAACAAGTACCATATTGTTTTCAGAAATGAGCCGTTTGCGCCAATAACTACATCATCGAAAACCATAGAAGGAACCCCTCTTTGCCCTGCACAATGACGTCTAGGATAGAGAAATCTTCGACAGCCCAAATAGCCTGTCATTCTCTGCAGCGAGAACGTCTGAAACAGCCCAATGTAGCCTGCAATACTAATGCCGTAACGTCTGCGGTAAGAGTTTGAACCAGATCAAAAACCACCCATTATTAGAATGTTGTCTGCGGTGGGGAAGTCTAAAACTGCTCAAAACAGCCTGTCTACTAGTACAGTGACGTCTGCAGTTAGAAAGTCTAAAACAGCCCATAACAGCCCCATTAGTACAATGACGTCTGCAATGGAGAAATCTAGACCAATCCAAAACAATCTGCCATACTAGCACTGTGACGTCTGCGATCGACAAACCTGCGACAGCACTATACAGCCTGCCACACAGCACTATACAGCCTGCCACACAGCACAATACAGCCTGCCACACAGCCCAGTCACGTCTGCGGTGGAGAATTCTTCGACAGCACTATACAGCCTGCCTCACAGTACAGTCACGTCTGCGGTGGAGAATTCTTCGACAGCACTATACAGCCTGCCTCACAGTACAGTCACGTCTGCGGTGGAGAAATCTTCGACAGCCCCACACAGCGTGCCACGCCACACAGCACAATGACGTCTGCGATAGAGGAATCGACACCAGCATAAAACAGCCTCCCACACAACACAGTTACTGGTGTGATTGGTGAGCTATCACTAAATGAATGAATCAACCGAGCGCCGTCTCTAAAATGTTATCATTCCACTGGTAGAGCTGTAATCTGGCTATGACAGTGTTTCCTGTTGAATACAGTTAAGAGGTTGACAAATTACTTTTTCACTGTAAATATACAATGCCATAGCGGTCAGACTGGCCGATAGGTTTAACCACGTAGTGGGTTACTTCCGCTTTAAGGCCTGTTGGACATAAACGATAATGTCTCGTTCAAAAAGCGATGGCAAACTACTGAATGTGACATTGCATGGAAGATCAAGTCCTTGGAAGGACATGCCACATGTTGTGCTACGCCGTATGTACTGAACAAAGGAATATGTGGTTTCAATATATTTGAAGTGATGTATAGTAATGTATATATCCCTTTCGTGTTACAAATGTATCAACACTTATTACATTTCAACATTTATCTCACGGTTGCAAGAGATCGATTAGTTTTATTACATTTCAACATTTATCTCACGGTTGCAAGAGATCGATTAGTTCATCAACAATTCAACTTACATTGAGATAAAACACAATATTCAAATTCTTCGTCTTCTTCACCATCAGATGTCAATATGATTAAGTCCAAAAAAAGCGGCAGTCAACTTGAGCTTGTTGATATTCCTATACGGTGTTTTCGATCTCGTCTTCTAATGTGCCATTTGATGATAATATACTTTCTAGGTATTTGAAGTTCTTTATTTATTTCAGGGAGTGTTCTTTTAGATGAATCTTTGTTGTTGTTTTTCTCAAATGGATCGGGCGTAGGCCAGAATGGTTTTCTCTTCTCTGTCCATGTTGGATACACCGGCAACAAATGTTTAGTTGTAAATTTACCAGATCAGTTTTCAATTTAAAGGGATAATCCTTAATCTCCAAAATCTTTTCTCTGAGCATCGTCTTATTCTCTTTGAATTCTTTCTGGATTTCGGTTTCAATTTGCAGCAAGCCAGATCCTCTACTCATCTGTTCTCCGTTCTAAACCTATACGTTAAACTATACAGATGTGCTTGTGAACTTGCTACTAGGTTCATATAACCATCAAATGCACACTTTGAAATGTACATTCTTCTGAAGTAATACAGAGGCTGGTACTCGTATAATCATCAACGAGCAAATAAACAAACACAACAAAGATACACGAATAACGCTGTAAGAACGGTTTAGTAACTTCACTATGGGGATAATTTCGTGAGTGTTTTCTAATATCACATCTCAGCCCCCCCCCCCCTTTCCGCCCACTGCCCCACCCCCACCTGGCTTTGTGACTTTAGCCGCTGATGGATATCGGCTGTCTCATTCCTGAGCATGTACAGTAGACAAGGGTCCACTGGCCACTCACTTTAGTTGTAGCTGGTTTTGTCGGAGGCTATAGCCCAGACTTTCGTTGAAAGTATTGGTTCATGGTCTGGGAGTGGCTGGAGTAGGGACTTAGGGTACGGCTGACTCAAACTCCTGGTCTCGGACGCACCTGTAGTCGACTTTGTGTCTCAATGGAGTAAGGATGTCACACGTAACAGCATAACTAATGTCATAAACATGTCTGACACAGTCATGCAGGCTAGCGAATCGAACCTGGAGGGGAAAGATAGCCGAAACGGGTCAACTCCAGCCCTGATCACCAACCATCAAGCAATAGCAGACACTATTGGGGTAGTGCTGTCCTTGATGAAAGCCTGGGATATAGTGTCCACACTGCTGCAAGTAATGGGCTCAGGAGTCAGCGCAGGACGAAAGCCTTGTTGAAGGACCAATCCGGGATCCTGCCCCGCCCCCAATGGTTGTCTCCCCAGAAAAGCTGAAGTGCATTCCTTAAGTAGATACAGAACTTCTTCAGCGTTGTTCCAACCAGTAGCTTCAGTTTCATCTAGTTTCATTTGTGCGTTTTCAAACCAGTAGCCTCAGTTTCATCTAGTTTCATTTGTTGTTCCAGCCAGAAGCTTCAATTTTTTCTAGTTTCATTTGTTGTTCCAACCAGCAGCTTCGGTTTCATCTTCTTTCATTTGTTGTTCCAACCAGTAGCTTCAATTTCATCTAGTTTCATTCATGTGATTTCCAACCAGTAGATTCAGTTTAATCTAGTTTCATTTGTTGTTCCACCCAGTAGCTTCAGTTTCATCTAGTTTCATTTGTTGTTCCAGCCAGAAGCTTCATTTTTTTCTAGTTTCATTTGTTGTTCCAACCAGCAGCTTCAGTTTTATCTAGTTTCATTTGTTGTTCCAACCAGTAGCTTCAGTTTCATCTAGTTTCATTTATGTGATTTCCAACCAGTAGCTTCAGTTTCGTCTAGTTTCATTTGCTGTTCCAACCAGTAGCTTCAGTTTCATCTAGTTTTATTTACTGTTCCAACCAGTAGCTTCAGTTTAATTTAGTTCCATTTGTTGTTACAACCAGTAGCTTCAGTTTCATCTAATTTCATGTTTGTGATTGAACAAACAATACTCATTAACGGATTCACTGCCAACGGACAATATATTGCCAAATGTGACCTCCCAATTGGACAGAAGGACGATGTATCGCCATACTGGAGTCATCGTGTTATTTGTTTCGTTGTGTGATATCTTCTACAATTGCAGTCCTTACTGAGGAGACATTTATATAATAATGCTTGTTCATTTGATTATGTGCCATGTTTGGTCCAAATCTACTCATTTGTTTGGCACTGAATCAGTTACACAGCTTTCTCTTACACTTTTATGGACGTATTATATTTTTTTTTAAATAATAGATGTCATTTTAATACGTTAATTCTGATAATACGTTAATTCTGTTTTTGTGTGACATATTTAGGAAAGCAGGTTTCAGGTATCATTTGGAGGAGCCTCCTCCGATTGACCTTGACCCCGGCTGATTGCGGTCACTCCTCCTCGGTATCGCAGTTGGGTGGGTAAAGGGCGATAACTAGGTCATACCTAAGGGTGATAATTCTAAGAATTATGTTTCAAAGGGTAGATAACTATTGAGTGGGTGTATAATATATTAAATCAGGGGTGGCCAACCTTTTCAGCAAGCGGGCCAAGTTTCGGAAATAATATTTCCTGCCGGGCCACGCACCTAATTTTTTTTTAAATTGTTGTTATTAATTAAAGTAAATAAGCAAGCGTGCTACAACTTGGACGACATAGTCGCTTCCCGGTAGGTGAGATCGTGCTCAAACGCTTGCCTGGTTTAATGTAAACCAAAAAAAAATATATCTTGTTAATTAATTTACCTTTCCCTTGTAGATGAGTATTATTATTAACGTCATATATGTGGCTAGTTATATCGACCAGAAATGCAAAGTCGCAAACCCACTCTTTGTCTTCAAACTCTGGGATACTTTTCGACTTGCTTGCAAAGAATGATTGTATTTCGAGTTGCAAATCAAACAATCTTTTCAACAATTTAGCACGGGTCAGCCATCTTACTTCTGCATAAAATGTAACATCATGATAATCTGAGTCCAAAGAATAGAAATTCTTGGAACTGACGGCGACTCAATCCGTTCGACTTCATGAAGATCACTATTTTGACGACTACTTTCACGACATGGTCCATTTTGAGGGGCTTCGAAAATAAATTCTCCTGATGATTAATGCAATGAAAATTTAGCATTGAAGTGTTACCTACTTTGGAGGCATAATTTTCAATCAATTTTACTCAACCTTCGGGTTTCCCAACCATTGCTGGGGCACCATCCGTTGTTAAGCCCGATAAGTTGTTAAGTTGTAACAAAAAGCAATTCAATGTCGATGTAACTACTTCTAACAAATCTCGTAACTTAGTAGTGTCCTTAGGTGGATACAGCGCCTCTAATTCTTCTGTCTTTTTAAAATGGATGTCAACTATTATGCTATTATCAGACAGACTATGGGATCAACACCTTGTGCCACATTTATTGAAAGACAGAAGATCAAGTGGTTTGGCTATGTTGTTAGAATGCAACACCAGCAACTACCATCACTGGTCTTACATCAAAGATCATCTGCTACGAAGCCAAGAGGACGTCCAAGAAGAAAATGGATTGACGACATCAAAGAAATTGTACAGCCACACGTAATGACACTATCCAGTGCCGCCCACCGGCCTCTGGAACGCAAATTATTCCTCCCCACGACGTTTGATGGCAGAAGTAGAATACGATATAATGGTCAACACCCACGATAAAAATTGCCAGTTGTGCAGTATCTGCCATATATGTGCTTTCATCCACTGCTAGAGCATAAAATATAAACTCAGATGCTCGACTTTTCAAATTATCTTCAATATATTTTCCAATGTCGTCCACATGTCTAGTAATAGCCTGACGAGACAGACTTATTTTTTTTTAGAAATCCTTCTTCTTTTCTGGACACAGAGTTTCAACGACGCTCTCCAAACATCCCTTAACCATTTCACCATCTGAATATTGCTTCGTTTTTTTTTTAAATAACACATAACTAGCTTTTACATAGAATGTTGACTCTGAACCGGCTCTAGTAATTATCCTTTGTTGTGCAGACATGTTTTTTTGTAAAGTCATTTACTTGGTCTTGTCGAAATTGCCCTTTGTACTTATAAAACGTATTTGCATGTTTAATCTCGTAGTGCCGTTTGATGTTATTCTCTTTCAACACAGAAACAGGTTCGTTGAATATCAAGCATATGAACTTTGTTTTAATTTCCACGAAAAAAATAGTATATAGTTGTGACATGTTGGGAAGTTGGAAGCAGTACCCACCTCGACCTACCACACAATGAAGTAATGCTATGAGGAAGGGACTAATTTCATTTGGAGAGGATGGGTCCTTGGAAGCCAAAGTGTCCCATAATAGCTCTGGAAATATAGGGGTTTCCCAGGAATGTTAATTTCTTCCCTCCAAAGTCTTCCTTCCCGAAAAGAGAAACTTATTTAGCTCGAGAGTCCCCCACCTATGATCATTTTCCCTTTTAGGTGAAATGGTCACAGGAAACTTATAAGATTTAAAGTTCCCTTTTCTGAGTAACCTGGAACCTGGGATATTACAATAGTACAGAATTTAGCTGTCTATTCGTGTTTACCCAGTCACCTGTAGTTCCAGATTCTACAATTATGTGATGTAGTTTCATTAACTAAACACATAAATAATAAAATGTTTTGTCACACCACAATGTACTGGACAGAAGAATGTAGGAAAAGTTAATTTTGTTTATTAACCCAAAAAGCTGTGGAAATAAGCCAGTAAAGCATTTATGCCATATATGAAATACATCAAGACAATAGAGATAATGTTCATCATTCAAATATAGAATTAAGAACTCTCATTAAATTCACTGATGATTTCAGTCATTTGGCCACTATGCCTTTCCACTAATTTTCCTACTATTGTTTCTGTAATACACAAGATGGTACTGGAAAATTTCCCAAGAATTAGTAAAACACTTTGCCTAAACAGTCTCTACACAACTATAAGAATCAGAGGAGTTCATGACTACTCTCTGTCCATTAAAGTCCTTGATTGTTCTCATATTGATAAGTTTTCACTGAGTGGAATCAAAGTATAGCAATGATGAAATGTTGCCAAGACTTCTGCCATATTTGTAAGTAATCTGCAGTGAGGTATAAAATGATCCTAGTGATCTTAGAAATGTTTCTGAAATTCAGATATTGTCAATCATCAGAATGATCATGAAGCACAGATCAGTTTTGGGCACAGTTCAGTGGGGACTCATTGATTAGATTAATCTTAGTCCTGACCACAGATCCCTTTTGCACCTCTTTATTACAGATCTGCTCTTGGTTTACAGATCCATTGTACATTATTGGGCAATGATCTGCAACTCTGGATCATGACAATCTGCGAACACCGTCATCCTCACCTGAGGTGGATAAACATGGTGACCTATTTATATCTAGTCAATGGATGATAATTATCCAGTTGACAAGAATCAAAAGGGCTACAGACAGAAGTTCCAGAAGGTAGCAGATTCAGGAAGTACCTACAAGTTAGAGCTACAGTGTCTCTTATTTGTACTGGCATTAGACATCAGCAATTGTAGTTGGCAGGCCCTCTTATCCTGCCCTTGTACATGATGATCTGTTGACTGATGTTCTCACAGAGGACACAGACACAGTGAATGACAAGGCGAGGAGAGGAATGATGGAGAGTTAATGATAAAATGCACCCAGCATAACTGATCCTAAATAGTAATGGAACAGAACAGGATGATTGTTTTATTTTCATAATAACTCATGTTACCAATCAGTGCTGCCTCAATTGTTTTAGTCTGCCTGGTTACTTTCCTGTTTATACCTTCTCACCTCTTCTGTCATTGCCTTTACTTACTTCTTCTGACACTGGGGTGATTATCCCCTTGACAGTTTAGAAGTGCTTATGCATGGAAGCATACTATATGTTCCTCCTTTACTTACTCTGTCAAACAGGGTGATGCTTTAATAAAACTACATTCCACATGTTGAATCCAAGTAATAATGTAAAGAAACATACATTAAATATTTTCACTCCAAAGTTAATATAATTAACATATAATTGGTATGAATGTGGAGGTCTATGTGAACATTCCTTATGAGGATTTACACTGCCTCTCATTCATTAACACATATATATATATATATATATATATATATATATATATATATATATATATATATATATATATATATATATATATATATATATATATATATATATATATATATATATATACAGAATGAAAGAAAGATGAGAGGACACAATGCACTCATTCTCTCATTCTAACCCAATCTTCTTCTTTATTCGTTCACTTGAGTGCTGGGGCTGGGCTGTTAGCTTGACTGGGTTCGTCAGAGTGTTAGATACATGTGTTCGAATAAATCACAGCAGTATAAATGCTGGACCAGTTATGGATGCTAAACAGTTACCACACACAATCTGTCTTCACGCCACGGACATATAAGATAAGAGGTAGAGCCTTTCATTCTTCCGTCTCACATTCCCGTGTGTTGACGATTCGCTGTGGATTGGAACTAAGACGACACATAGCACACAGATCATAGTTTATCCTGTACTAAACCTGCTCTGAACGCAGTCAGAAGGCTAGTAGGATTTAGACTCAAGAATTGGAAACAGTCTGGGCATAAGTGAGTCTCTTTTCACAGCTTAAGACATAGTGTTTGTACAGCAACTCCTCTGGAAACGAAAGGTAGATGGAGTTAGATATCTACACCAGTGCTGACAGAGAGTAGCCATTTTGGGACCGGGTGAAAGTTGGCGGCTATCTTCGGATAGAAGAATATATATATTCATTAGTGCCTAAACTTACACACACACTCTCCCATACATAAAGCTTTACCTGACTCATAAGTATATAAACTCAGCCATAATTTAGTCTGAAGTATTCCCATGAATCAGGCAGAGGGACATACAGATCAAATGGACTCTTAATGAAACCACATCTGGCCTCCTTGACGGTCGATCTGCATGTGCCAAATGCTAGCGTCTCTGAACCCAAAACTTTTCGCGGCGACGCGATTCTTCTAGGTTACCCAATGAATAGGGCAGGATCCGATCATCTGACCTGTCTGTCACTGGGTGTCATAGTTATTCTTAGAGCTGACACCACATTCCTGGCATTCCAATGCTGTCTAGTGCGAACGCTTTTGTTGAGACGTGTGTTTTGAAGTTGTGCTGTGCAGGTGTGAACGGTCTGAGTGCGCAATATGCGACAATAGTCCACCTGTCTTGAATACTTCTTAATTCTTCTGTGATTCTTCTCTTCTTTGGTCCAACGTTGAAGCTGACGCCATGGTTACGTAATACCTCAAATACACATAATGAATATTCACACAACAAAAACCCACATCAAAATAATATTAATAATCTATATTAATCATACCTTTCTCGCTGATGTTCTCAGCCAATATCCAACCAATATTATTTCTTCCTTCAACAACATCCACTCAGAGAAATATCAGGAACAGAGAGTTTATATCTAATACCACAAGGTCTTTTCACAACCTAAACCACCATGGCTCCTACAGTCTATGGTCCATAATATTCCCTTTACGAATGTTCATGTTTAAGTCACTGGAGTAGAACTAGCCAGGTTAATAAGTTCCCAATGTGCACACATTCATTCTGCTAAATGTTCCGGATTTTTGAGTATCCAGTGAAACATTCCTCAAGCGGTGAAATATACCTGATAATAAATTTCCTCAGAAGTTATGACCATTCACAGGGCAGATTCACTTCAGGAGTTATAAATGGCCATAGTTCAGATAAAGTTCAGACGTTATAAATATCCACAGGGCTGATAAACATCAAGAGTTATAAATATCCAAAGGGCATATAAACTTCAGGAGTTATACACATCCATAGGGCAGATAAACTTCAAGAGTCATAAATATCCATAATGATACCAGTCAAGGATGGAAATTATCCATACATGATAAACGACAGGCAGTAATAAGTTTCAGGGGGTGAAAAATATCCACGATAATGCCGTTCAGGTTTTCAAAATGTTCTCATAGATAAAGTTCAGGTTTTAAAAATGTCCAGGTGGAAACAATCCATGTTTTGTAAATGTCCATCTGGATAACTGCCAGGTTTCGACAATGTTCATAACCCTTCTCCTGAATTTAACAACTAGCCATGAAGGGAGGACTCAGCTGGTGCATTTACTTGAGTAGTAGGTACATTGGTGTTGGCCAGGCCATCCTCTTATATACATTGATCATTCACTCAATAGACTTCTGTAATGTTGAGGTTGTCGTAAACTTGGAGAGCAAATAATATTACGGAAATTCCGCTCTTATAGCAATATAAAGGCGAATCCTTTTCATCATATGCCGATGAATCAGCCACTCCAAATGATAACTAGAGCATTTGTACTATGCTTCAGGTTCGGCCAAGGCACAGTCCACCATCCTTGAGTCCCAAGTACCCCACTGTATACAGCTGGTCGCTAGAAAAGCATTTCTCAGACTCCTTACAGTTCTCAATGTTAAAACCTTAAAAACTTCTCAATTCAATCCACACACTCGATGTCTTTTCATGTACCTATCCTATGCGCACTTTTAGCACGAAACATGACAGCTTGATGGGGATGGTGTATCGGAAAGGGCCGGGCTGGAGAAAGGGGTGTGGGGGCAGTAGTGTTGCTATCTCCCGTCTTCTTGTCACCAACCAGATGGTCGTGTGGACGCAGTTTCCAACTCCTGTCAACTTCACACGAAACTTACCGGCGGCTTAAGGTTGTGGTTAGAAAATTGGGCTTGGCCTCGAATTAATATTGTTACCTCTTAATACACAGTTTAATAGGGAATCCAAGTGTCGTTGATAGGGAGACAAAATTTCAAATATGTCACACCGACTCATGATGTAATGTTCTTTTAGTTATATGTACAATAAAGTTAACATTTATATTCATTTGACCTAGCTCCGCGGGCCGCAACATGAAACCCGGCGGGCCACATGTGGCCCGCAGGCCTCGTGTTGGAACCCCTGTATTAAATAATTCTTCTTCTTCAGCGTTCCGAGCCATTGAGGTTCTTTGCTACAGATACAATCCTTCTGCATTCGTCTCTCTGGTTGACCTTCTCTTGCCTGTCGTTGATTCCAAGTGTTTGTAGGTCTGTATATATATTATCTCTAAACTGTCTTCTTGGTCTACCTCGGGGTCTACGGTCATTTATTTCCTGAGTGTAAGCGAGTTTTGTTTCCCTATTATCTTCCATTCTTTCTATATGCCCCGAAATTGTAGTCTATTGTCTTAAAGATACCAGTGATTAGCGGGGATTTAAACATATCATAAATGTCTTTGTTACTTCTTCTTTTCCACTCTCCACTTTGTGTATCCCTAATGGGTGCAAAGATGCGTCTTAAAACTTTGTTCTCAAAGGTTTGTAGCAAGGCTTCGTCTCCTTTCGTTGTACTCCAGGTTTCAGAGCCATACAGCACAACTGGTCGGATCAGTGTTTTGTATATTTGATTTTAGTGGATGTTGTAGTGCATAGTATATCTTATTTCCAGAATTGATTCTAGTTTGTATTTCTTCCCTTATGATGTTGGAGCAGTTGAAGATTGTACCCAGGTAATTGTATGTTTCCGTTCTTTTAATGGTATATTATCTATTTGTATGTGGCCAGAGTTTTCAGCCATTCCTTCTCTTGAAATTACCATATATTCTGTCTTATCTTGATTGATAACCAGCCCTATCTGTTGGGCTTTTTCCTTTAAGTGAGTCAATATTTCCAATGTCTTTTGTTCATTTTCCCCTATAATATCTATATCATCTGCATAACCAAACAGCTTGGATGTTCCTCCAATATCACATTCCTCCTTTACCCTCCTTACAACTTTCTCTAGAGCCAGATTGAAAAGTAGCGAGGATAGTGCATCACCCTGTTTCAAGCCAGATGTTATTTATGTTATTATGTTATTAAATAATTATAAAAATAAAATAAATATCGACCAGGTGTGGGGTGGGGGCCAGGGGGTTGGGAGCAGTTGAGTGGGGTGGGGCTAGGCAGTTCTGGTTTAAACATTATCATAATACGGGTTACATATGAAAAGCTTTAAAAGTAAAGATAGCCGGTATTATTGATTGTAGTGGGTATGGCTTAGTGAAACTCGGTGTTGGGTGGGTAGCGGTTATTAGTGATCCGTAGAGGGTCGTAGTGGATTAAAAACTATCATCATACGAGTTACAAATGAAAACCTTAAGATGTAAAGATGGCCGGTATCATTGATTGTAGTGGGTATGGCTTAGTGAAACTCGGTATTAAGGGTGGATACCGGTTATTAGTGACCTGTAGAGGGATGTAATGGCCTATACACTATCATCAACGGTTACAAATGAAAACCTTAAAATGTTAAAATGGCCGGTATTATTTGTTGCTCTGGGTATGGCTTGGTGTCATTTGTTGATAAAGGATGGGTAGCGTTTATTAGTGCTCTGTAGAGGGTCGTAGTGGTATATACACTATTATCATACGGGCTACACATGAAAACCTTAAAAAGTAAAGATGGTCGGTATTATTGGTTGTAGTGTGTACGGCATAGTGTTATTCGTTGTCAATGGGTGGATAGTGGTTATTAGTGATATGTAGAGGGTCGTAATGGTATTTACACCATTATCACATGGATACAAATGAAAACCTTAAAAAAGTAAAGATGACCTGTATTATTGGTTGTAGTGGGTATGACTTAGTGAAATTAGATGTTAAAGGGTTGATATGAGGATGATTAGCTAGATAAGTGCTCGAACACTAACATCATACTATTTCAGATCGTTAAATGAAAACCCCAAATCTCTCTATCTCTCTTTCTCTCTCGCTCCTTTTATACCCGTTAGGGTGGTCTACCATGTGTATTTACAATTTCACATCTCTCCATGTGTCTTTAAGGGTCTTTTCATCGTTCTCCAGAAAACATTTCCAAGACCAATATATTATCTCAGACGTGTCTGCTCAGTGCCACACTTTACAGCCAGACAAATCTACAGCTTCTATGTACCACTTTAACATTCAAATAAGAATATATGTTAACCAAAATGGAAATAAAATTAGCGGTCAAACTTATAAATATCTCGGACAAATTTATGTAAAGTAAGAAATATTGTTAACCAAATGTGAAAACAAAAATCGCCCAAAGATAAAAATATTTCAACTAAACTTATAAATAGATCAGCGAAACTTATGAAAAGTCTGACAATTGTCAGCCACATTGAAAAATGTTAGGCCAAATACAGAAATATCTCTGCCAAACTTATGAAAGTAGGAAACTTTGTTAGCCAAAGGGGAAAACCCTAGGTAAAGTAGAAAAATGTGTTAACAAATGTTAAAAAATGTCGGACAAATACAGAAATATCTCGTCCACATTTATGAAAACTAGGAACATTTGTTAACCAAATAGGAAACATATTGGCCAAGTAGGAAAATTTGTTAGCCAGATGTGAAAAATTATCAGCCAAAGAGATAAATAGCTCGTCCAGACTTATAAAAAGTAGGAAAAGGTGTCAACCAAATGGCAAAAATGTCGGCCAAATGCTGAAATATCTCAAACAAACGTATAAAAAGTAGGAAAATTGTTCACCAAATGGGAAAGATATTGATCAAGTGGGACAATATGTTAGTCAAAGAGGAAGAATATTGACCAAGTAACGAAATACACCGTTCAAGAGTAGGAAACTTTTTTAATCAAGTGTCAAAAAGTATCAGCCAAATACAGAAATATTTCATCCAAACTTATAAAAAGGAGGGGAAAATGTCGACCAAATACAGAAATAACTCAACCAAACTTATAAAAAGTAGGACACTGTGTTAATAAAATGGGAAAGATGTTGATCAGATAGGCAAATTTGTTATCTAAATGGGGAAAAAATATTGACAACGTAACGAAATATCTTCACCAAACTTATAAAAAGTGAGAACATTTCTTAACCAAATGGGAAAAAATATTGGCCACGTACATAAAAAGTTCAAACAAACTTATGAAAATTAGGAAAATGTGTTAACCAAATGGGAAAAAAATTTCGACCACATAGGAAAATTTGTAAGCCAAATGGTAAAATATTGACCACATGACGAAATATCTCATCCAAATTTATAAAAAGTAGGGAAATGTGTTAACCAAAGAGGAAAACTATCGACTAAGTAGGAAAACTTGTTAGCCAAAATGGCAAAATAATGACCAAATAAAGAAATAGCTCATCCAAATTTATAAAAACTATGAAAATGTGTTCACCAAATGGGAAAAATTTAGGTCAGGTAAGAAAAAGTTGGTACCCAAATGGGAAAAACATGGTACACGTAACAAAATAGCTTGTCCAGACCTATGAAAAGTGGGAAAATTTGTTAACCAAATGTGAAAAAAAAAATATTGACCAAATAACGAAATATCTGGGGTTCTAAAGTAGTTCGTAATCTTTTTTCAAGAATTTTGCAAAATTTTTTCCCAGTATGACTCAACAGTGAGATGCCTCTGTATTGTGTGCAGTCTCTTTTGCTGCCTTTGTTTTTCCAAATTGGGATAATTATGGCGTTTCCCCAGTCTCGTGGTGTCTATTGTTCTATTCAAACCTTGGTTGAATAGTCTATGTAGCACAGCTGTTCCTACTTCTCTTGCTGCTTTAATTAGTTCATTTAATATTTCATCCTGTCCCGGTGATTTGTTCAATAGGGCTAATCTGATGGATTCTATAATTTCTTCTTTTAATATGTCTGGTTCTAGTTCTTCTGTGACATCTGTGTAGGTCTCTTGAATTTCTGTGACATCCCATGTGATGTTGAGATGTTGTTAGAAATACGAACATACCTTGAAACAGGTAAAGAGTTTCAAGTACCTAGGAAGTATAATATCATCAAATGGCAGATCAGAAGACGAGATCAAAAATAGGTGCAATAAGGCAAATCAAATCATTGGACAAATGGCATCAATACTAAAGAACACATATATATATATATATATATATATATATATATATATATATATATATATATATATATATATATATATATATATATATATATATATATGCCGGCTCCATGGCCGAGGGGTTTGCAGCTTTCTCCGCTAACCCCGAATACTCTCGTCACGTGACGCGACGAGAATTAGCAGTGGTTCGAATTGCAAAAGTGACTTATGAGAGTATGGAGCCGGTCGCTCAGAAAGTCGTGGCGTGCTGATGAGCGTAATCTAGCCTAGGAATCAACATACAGCTGAAAGATGCTGGTGCTTGACCGCAATATCCTGAAACAGGATGAAAACGGGGGGGGGGGGAATATATATATATATATATATATATATATATATATATATATATATATATATATATATATATATATATTTTAAAAAAATATTTAAAAAAAAAAATATATATATATATATATATATATATATATATATATATATATATATATATATATATATATATATATATATATATATATATATCAAAAACTACTAAGAAAAATATTTAATATATATATATATATATATATATATATATATATATATATATATATATATATATATATCAAAAACTACTAAGAAAGCACTTTAGAACACAATCTTCCTACCAACTCTATGCTACCAATGCCAAACCTGGACAATGACAGAAAAAGTGGAAAGAAAAATCACGACAACAGAAATGAGGTTCCTGAGAAGAATACTCAATGTATCAAGAAGAGATAAGATCAGAAATGAATAAATCAGGACTAAAGTGGGGGTTACAGTTGCACTAGATTTTACTAGAAAGCAGCAAGTCAAATGGTTTGGTCATGCAAGTAAGTTACCAGTCAACAGCATAAAACAACATGCAATGATGTACAGACCAGATGGAAAAAGAGGAAAAGGCCGACCACGTAAACGTTGGACGGAGAGAATAGCAGAATCCATGGGAATGTCGATATATGAAGCCCATAATCGGGCACTCTCACGATGTTTATACTTCACCTCGACACCGCAAGGTACAAGAGGAACATGATGAGATGAGATGAGATGATTTTTTTAAATTTTTGTCAGGATGCTCACTTCTGTCTTCAGTGTGTGTGTGTGTGTGTGTGTGTGTGTGTGTGTGTGTGTGTGTGTGTGTGTGTGCACGCGCGCGTGTGTGTGTATGTGTGTGTGTGTGCGTGTGTGTGTGCGTGCGTGTGTATGTGTGTGTGTGTGTGTGTGTGTGTGTGTGTGTGTGTGTGTGTGTGTGTGTGTGTAATTAAACTTTTGTTAGTGAGTTTGTGATTGTAGATCTGCAGATTAGACACAAATCTGTTACAATTTACAACAATAACAGTAAAATTGGAGGTATTACGATTTCTTATCAGGGGAAATAATTGGAAATCGAAACTCTCAAATGCTTTATGAACACATATCCCATTAGTCTTTTAAATATATATAATTGCTGGCAATATTTTAAAATGGGGTATACATTTCTGTTTGCTTTTGTAAGTTTTAGTCAAAACATTTAGTATCTAAGAAAGCGCATACAAGTCATTTTATTGCTTCGTTAATATTTTGAAGCATTATGCTTTCTCGCTTTATGTCGTATATTTATGACATCTGAATTTCAACGTTAATTGTAAATAAGCCTAAGGTTAATTTTTTACAGGTGCATTCAGTGTGCCTCATAAACGAAATTCTGTTGCTAGAGTCCTCACAGTCATCCAGCAGACACAGAAGGACAACATTCGTAACATTTATCTCAAGAAATCCCACAAGCCCAAAGATCTCCGACAGAAGAAGACCAGGGTCATGCGTTGGGTTCTCACACTTTATGAGCTGACCTGCACCAGCAAGAATGAGCTGAGAAAACAGCGCATTTACCCTCTGAGAACATATGCTGTCAAGTAATTAAATTGTCATCATCATCATCATCTTCCACTTCTGCCGTCAAGCGTCGTAGGGAGGAATAATTTGCGTTCCAGCGCCCGTTGGCCGGCACTGGATAGTGTCATTCCGTGTGGTTGTACAATGTCTTTGATGTCGTCAATCCATTTTCTTCTTGGACGTCCTCGTGGTCTCGCCGCAGATGATCTTTGATGTAAGGCCAGTGAGGGTAGTTGCATTCTAACTAATAATTTAATATTCTAATTAAATTGTCAAAACATTTTTTTACAAACAATACTCGCTATAACTTTTCTTGGTGTATGTAGTGCTTTTCCACAAATGTTGTTTCTATCGTATCAGTCCACCGTACTTTACTTTGTCCACTTTCTACCTAAATTTCTGGATTTACTTCACTTATATTCAACCCACCCCCTCAAACCCCAAATCTCTTCTTCGTCAATCGGATTCCCATTTTTTGTAGAATGCCTACAATCTGATGTCCTGGTAGTAGAACTCCACAATCGGATGTCCTGACTGTAAAACTCAACAATCTTTTGTCATGATTGCAGAAATCCTCTCTCTGATGTCCTGATTGTATAACTCCACAATCTGATGTCCCGATTGTACACCTCGCCAATCAGATATAATGATTGTAGAACTCCACATTCTGATGTCCTGATTCTACAACTCCACAATCTAATATCCTGATCGTACCACAATCTGATGCGCTTATTGTAGAACTCCATAATCTAATGTCCTGATTGTAGAACTCCACAATCTAATGTCCTGATCGTACCACAGTCTGATGCCCTTATTGTAGAACTTCATAATCTAATGTCCTGATCGTACCACAATCTGATGCCCTTATTGTAGAACTTCATAATCTAATGTCCTGATCGTACCACAATCAAGACGATAACCTACAACTATCTGTCGGCTGCTCTTCATATTCATCCACCACTGCATCCATGGCTTCACGTAACCCTGATCGGGGGGCTAAACGGGTACTCCACCTTGCCCAAGGGTGTCCCGTAGGCTAGCAGAGGGAAGGAGGCACCTTACTTCTCCTTTGATAGGGGATACCCCTACCCCGCTACCCTACGTCACAATTTTTTGGGCATGTTATGAGAAGATGTGATTTGGAGAACTTGGTGACAACTGGTAAGATCGAGGGGAACAGATCAAGGGGAAGATCTAGAAGCAAGTACCTGGATGGCTTGGCCTTGTGGTATGGTCGAGACAGAAACACGGAACTGATCCACGACTCTGGTGATCGAGTGAGATGGCAGAACATGACCGCCCACGCTTACCGGCATGGCACATGATGGATGGATGGATGGATCGATTTAGTAGCCAACTTTCTACAGTATTCAGTTCTTGTTGTATGGATGCATATGTACTTTTCTGTATGCTAGATTTTCTTATAACTCGCCTATAACATTTATATTCAAAGGCATTGATGCGTTGTTCAGCTTGTTTGGTAAGTGTCCAGATCTCACAGGCATATAATACAATGGGAAAGATGTATACTCTTAAAAGTCTAATTTTTATAGTTCTGTCTGCTCCATTCCATAATTTATTCAGTTGTTTTAATTTCGGAAGAACAATAGATGTTGGCCTTTTAATTTCCTTCATTGTGTCACCATTGTTGGTAATTAATGTTCCCAGATATTATAAATTTTCCATCACATCCAAGTTTTCCTCTTTAACATATATTTCTTTCTCCATATAAGTTTTTATCTGATACGGCCAATCTAGACAATTTTCACATGGGCCTGGCTTTATCTCTGCACAAAATCTGTAGATTAGACAAACATCTGCAAACAAATTTACAACAATAACAGTAATATTGCTAGTTCTTATAAGGGAAATAATTGGAAATCAAAACACTCAAATGCTTTATGAACACCTATTGCATCAGACTTGTATGAAGCTATAATTGCTGGTGATATTTTAAGAAATGGGTATACATATTTATTTGGTTTTGTAAGCTTTGATCAAATAGTTTAGTCTCTAAGAATGCACATACATGCCATTTCATTGTTTCATTAATATATTGAAGCATTTTGCTTTCTAGCTTTAGGTCGTATGTTTATGATATTTGACTTTCAATGTTAAACTGTTTGATATATTCACAATTTATTTTTGACAGGTGCCCTTAGTGTGCCTATTAAATACTAGATATAAATCTTCTTGGCGTACATACGTGCTCGCCCACAAATGTTGTTTCTATCGTATCAGTCCATCGTACTTTATTTTGTCCATCTTCCTACCTAACTTTCTGGATTCACTTCTCTTGTAATCTTGTATGAAACAAGAGAGAGAGAGAGAGAGAGAGGTAGAGAGAGTTGAGATCATGCATGTAATGTAACATGCTATTCCATGTATTTTTAGGTATCCTCATCTTTCATATTATCATTTTTACTGCCACTTGATTTTAACAGGCACACTATGAAAACTTGTGCGCTGCTTACATCAACATGTTTATGTGAATTTTAGGAAATATACTATTGAGTTGCATCAATATTTTTTTCCGTTACACAATGTATATGTATAAAATTTTGTTTCCATTTTTGTGAGGATGCTCACGACAGTCGTCAGTAAATGTGTGTGGTGAAGTGTGGGAGTTATGTTTATATAAGTTTAAGTGATTATGTGAAGCAGTGTGTATGTTTCTAGATGTGTGTGTGTGTGTGTGTGAGTGTGTGTGTGTGTGTGTGTGTGTGTGTGTGTGTGTGTGTGTGTGTGTGTGTGTGTGTGTGTGTGTGTGTGTGTGTGTGTGTGTGTGTGTGCTCGTGCGCGCGTGTGTGCATGAACATATACATAATCACATAACAGGCTATTCCATATTATTTGTGTATTTTCATCTTTCATATATTTTTCTTTCTGTCACTTGATTTCACCATGTGCCATATACAAACTATTGCACTGGTTTATCAATTTTAGCTACCATTATCCTTCTGTATTGCACTAATATCCTTTAAGATATACAATGTGTATGTACAACATATTTTTCCATACGACATATTCGGAAAGATGGCCGTCGGCCTGTCGCAGAATTGACTGGATTGCCTTTTCGGTTCACGGGTAAATTTTTCTCGGAGACTCCTGGGGGACGTCGCTGGAGCTATGGTGGTCGTGCTTTGTGCGATGCTTCCAGGGGGCTGCCCTGGAGACAGGGACCGACCCAAATGGGAAAATCCCGGGGCAATGAAGTCGATCCTCTCGACATTTAATTGCGATTAGACATATAATAGTGAGATCGTGCGGACCATAGGATGGTTGTAGATTAATTGATAGCACAGACAATAGGTAGGTAGTGGATGATTTGATAGTACAGACAATAGGAAAGAAGTTGTTGAGTTGATAGTACAGACAATAGCGAGGTAATAGTTGAATTGATAGTACAGACAACAGGGAGGTAGTAGATGAGTTGATAGTACAGACAATAGGGAGGTAGTAGATGAGTTGATAGTAAAAACAATGGGGAGGTAGTAGATGAGTTGATAGTACAGACAATAGGTAGTTAGTAGTTGAGTTGATAGTACAGACAATAGGTAGTTAGTAGTTGAGTTGATAGTACAGACAGTAGGGAGGTAGTAGTTGAGTTGATAGTACAGACAATAGGTAGTTAGTAGTTGAGTTGATAGTACAGACAATAGGTAGTTAGTAGTTGAGTTGATAGTACAGACAATAGGTAGTTAGTAGTTGAGTTGATAGTACAGACAATAGGTAGTTAGTAGATGAGTTGATAGTACAGACAATAGGTAGTTAGTAGTTGAGTTGATAGTACAGACAATAGGTAGTTAGTAGTTGAGTTGATAGTACAGACAATAGGTAGTTAGTAGATGAGTTGATAGTACAGACAATAGGTAGTTAGTAGATGAGTTGATAGTACAGACAATAGGTAGTTAGTAGATGAGTTGATAGTACAGACAATAGGTAGTTAGTAGATGAGTTGATAGTACAGACAATAGGTAGTTAGTAGTTGAGTTGATAGTACAGACAATAGGTAGTTAGTAGTTGAGTTGATAGTACAGACAATAGGTAGTTAGTAGTTGAGTTGATAGTACAGACAGTAGGGAGGTAGTAGTTGAGTTGATAGTACAGACAATAGGTAGTTAGTAGATGAGTTGATAGTACAGACAATAGGTAGTTAGTAGTTGAGTTGATAGTACAGACAATAGGTAGTTAGTAGTTGAGTTGATAGTACAGACAATAGGTAGTTAGTAGTTGAGTTGATAGTACAGACAGTAGGGAGGTAGTAGTTGAGTTGATAGTACAGACAATAGGTAGTTAGTAGTTGAGTTGATAGTACAGACAGTAGGGAGGTAGTAGTTGAGTTGATAGTACAGACAATAGGGAGGTAGTAGATGAGTTGATAGTAAAAACAATGGGGAGGTAGTAGATGAGTTGATAGTACAGACAGTAGGGAGGTAGTAGTTGAGTTGATAGTACAGACAATAGGTAGTTAGTAGTTGAGTTGATAGTACAGACAGTAGGGACGTAGTAGTTGAGTTGATAGTACAGACAATAGGGAGGTAGTAGTTGAGTTGATAGTAAAAACAATGGGGAGGTAGTAGATGAGTTGATAGTACAGACAATAGGGAGGTAGTAGATGAGTTGATAGTACAGACAATAGGGAGGTAGTAGTTGAGTTGATAGTAAAAACAATGGGGAGGTAGTAGATGAGTTGATAGTACAGACAATAGGGAGGTAGTAGTTGAGTTGATAGTACAGACAATAGGGAGGTAGTAGTTGAGTTGATAGTACAGACAATAGGGAGGTAGTAGTTGAGTTGATAGTACAGACAGTAGGGAGGTAGTAGGTGAGTTGATAGTACAGACAATAGGGAGGTAGTAGATGAGTTGATAGTACAGACAATAGGGAGGTAGTAGATGAGTTGATAGTACAGACAATAGGGAGGTAGTAGATGAGTTGATAGTAAAAACAATGGGGAGGTAGTAGTTGAGTTGATAGTACAGACAGTAGGGAGGTAGTAGTTGAGTTGATAGTACAGACAATAGGGAGGTAGTAGTTGAGTTGATAGTACAGACAGTAGGGAGGTAGTAGTTGAGTTGATAGTACAGACAATAGGGAGGTAGTAGATGAGTTGATAGTAAAAACAATGGGGAGGTAGTAGTTGAGTTGATAGTACAGACAATAGGTAGTTAGTAGTTGAGTTGATAGTACAGACAATAGGTAGTTAGTAGATGAGTTGATAGTACAGACAATAGGTAGTTAGTAGTTGAGTTGATAGTACAGACAGTAGGGAGGTAGTAGTTGAGTTGATAGTACAGACAATAGGAAGGTAGTAGATGAGTTGATAGTAAAAACAATGGGGAGGTAGTAGTTGAGTTGATAGTACAGACAATAGGTAGTTAGTAGTTGAGTTGATAGTACAGACAATAGGTAGTTAGTAGATGAGTTGATAGTACAGACAATAGGTAGTTAGTAGTTGAGTTGATAGTACAGACAATAGGTAGTTAGTAGTTGAGTTGATAGTACAGACAGTAGGGAGGTAGTAGTTGAGTTGATAGTACAGACAATAGGGAGGTAGTAGTTGAGTTGATAGTAAAAACAATGGGGAGGTAGTATATGAGTTGATAGTACAGACAATAGGGAGGTAGTAGATGAGTTGATAGTAAAAACAATGGGGAGGTAGTAGTTGAGTTGATAGTACAGACAATAGGGAGGTAGTAGATGAGTTGATAGTAAAAACAATGGGGAGGTAGTAGTTCAGTTGATAGTACAGACAGTAGGGAGGTAGTAGTTGAGTTGATAGTACAGACAATAGGGAGGTAGTAGATGAGTTGATAGTAAAAACAATGGGGAGGTAGTAGATGAGTTGATAGTACAGACAATAGGTAGTTAGTAGTTGAGTTGATAGTACAGACAATAGGTAGTTAGTAGATGAGTTGATAGTACAGACAATAGGTAGTTAGTAGTTGAGTTGATAGTACAGACAATAGGTAGTTAGTAGTTGAGTTTATAGTACAGACAATAGGTAGTTAGTAGTTGAGTTGATAGTACAGACAATAGGTAGTTAGTAGTTGAGTTGATATTACAGACAATAGGTAGTTAGTAGTTGAGTTGATAGTACAGACAATAGGTAGTTAGTAGTTGAGTTGATAGTACAGACAATAGGTAGTTAGTAGTTGAGTTGATAGTACAGACAATAGGTAGTTAGTAGTTGAGTTGATAGTACAGACAATAGGTAGTTAGTAGTTGAGTTGATAGTACAGACAATAGGTAGTTAGTAGTTGAGTTGATAGTACAGACAATAGGTAGTTAGTAGTTGAGTTGATAGTACAGACAATAGGTAGTTAGTAGTTGAGTTGATAGTACAGACAATAGGTAGTTAGTAGTTGAGTTGATAGTACAGACAATAGGTAGTTAGTAGTTGAGTTGATAGTACAGACAATAGGTAGTTAGTAGTTGAGTTGATAGTACAGACAATAGGTAGTTAGTAGTTGAGTTGATAGTACAGACAATAGGTAGTTAGTAGTGAGTTGATAGTACAGACAATAGGTAGTTAGTAGTTGAGTTGATAGTACAGACAATAGGTAGTTAGTAGTTGAGTTGATAGTACAGACATAGGTAGTTAGTAGTTGAGTTGATAGTACAGACAATAGGTAGTTAGTAGTTGAGTTGATAGTACAGACAATAGGTAGTTAGTAGTTGAGTTGATAGTACAGTACAGACAATAGGTAGTTAGTAGTTGAGTTGATAGTACAGACAATAGGTAGTAGTTGAGTTGATAGTACAGACAATAGGTGATAGTACAGTAGGTTAGAGTTGATAGTACAGACAATAGGTAGTTAGTAGTTGAGTTGATAGTACAGACAATAGGTAGTTAGTAGTTGAGTTGATAGTACAGACAATAGGTAGTTAGTAGTTGAGTTGATAGTACAGACAATAGGTAGTTAGTAGTTGAGTTGATAGTACAGACAATAGGTAGTTAGTAGTTGAATTGATAGTACAGACAATAGGTAGTAGTTGAGTTGATAGTACAGACAATAGGTAGTTAGTAGTTGAGTTGATAGTACAGACAATAGGTAGTTAGTAGTTGAGTTGATAGTACAGACAATAGGTAGTTAGTAGTTGAGTTGATAGTACAGACAATAGGTAGTTAGTAGTTGAGTTGATAGTACAGACAGACAATAGGTAGTTAGTAGTTGAGTTGATAGTACAGACAATAGATAGTTAGTAGTTGAGTTGATAGTACAGACAATAGGTAGTTAGTAGTTGAGTTGATAGTACAGACAATAGGTAGTTAGTAATTGAGTTGATAGTACAGACAATAGGTAGTTAGTAGTTGTGTTGATAGTACAGACAATAGGTAGTTAGTAGTTGAGTTGATAGTACAGACAATAGGTAGTTAGTAGTTGAGTTGATAGTACAGACAATAGGTAGTTAGTAGTTGAGTTGATAGTACAGACAATAGGTAGTTAGTAGTTTAATTGATAGTACAGACACTGGGTAGGTAGTAGATTAATTGATAATACAGACAATAGGGAGGTAGCAATTGAGTTGATAGTATAGATAATAGGTTGGTAGTAGTTGAGTTCATAGTACAGAAAATAGGGAGGTAGTAGTTGAGTTGATAGTACAGACAATAGGGAGGTAGTAGATGAGTTGATAGTACAGACAATAGGGAGGTAGTAGATTAATTGATAGTACAGACAATAGGTAGGTAGTAGATAATTTAATAGTACAGACAATAGGAAGGTAGTTTTTTAGTTGACAGTACAGATAATATGGAGTTAATAGTTGAATTGATAGTACAGACAAAATTGGGGTAATAGATGAATTGATAGTACAGACAATAGGGAGGTAGTAGTTGAGTTGATAGTACAGACAAAAGGGAGGTAGTAGTTGAGTTGATAGTACAGACAAAAGGGAGGTAGTAGATGAGTTGATAGTACAGACAATAGGGAGGTAGTAGATTAATTGATAGTACAGACAATAGGGAGGTAGTAGATAATTTGATAGTACAGACAATAGGAAGGTAGTTGTTGAGTTTACAGTACAGATAATATGGAGTTAATAGTTGAATTGATAGTACAGACAAAATTGGGGTAATAGATGAATTGATAGTACAGACAATAGGGAGGTAGTAGTTGAGTTGATAGTACAGACAAAAGGGAGGTAGTAGTTGAGTTGATAGTACAGACAAAAGGGAGGTAGTAGTTGAGTTGATAGTATAGATAATAGGTTGGTAGTAGTTGAGTTCATAGTACAGAAAATAGGGAGGTAGTAGTTGAGTTCATAGTACAGACAATAGGGAGGTAGTAGATGAGTTGATAGTACAGACAATAGGGAGGTAGTAGATTAATTGATAGTATAGACAATAGGGAGGTAGTAGATTAATTGATAGTGCAGACAATAGGGAGGTAGTAGATAATTTGATAGTACAGACAATAGGAGGGTAGTTGTTTAGTTGACAGTACAGACAATATGGCGTTAATAGTTGAATTGTTAGTACAGGCAAAATGGGGTTAATAGATGAATTGATAGTACAGATAAACTGGGGGTAATAGATGAATTGATAGTACAGTTATAATGGGGGTAATAGATGAAATGATAGTACATACAATAAGAAGGTGTAGTTGAATTGATAGTACAGACAATAGGGATGTAGTAGATGTTGGGGTTGTTTGTGACGTCCTATAAAGGATATGCAGCTAACTTTAACTAAGTCATTAACTAAGCCCCTTAACTAACCAACTGTCGAATGTGTTTGGAAAATGTCAAAGAGATAGATGATACTAGAGTTCCTATTTCCCAATGTGATCCTGCCCGTTCTAATTACGATAGCTTTCAATGGCTCAAATGCTTGAGTCCATAAACAGAGCCCCGGAGAGTTAATGACGTCCCCAAGATGGAGAAGGAAATGATTTCCTCGAACAATAATAATATTCTTGTGGAGATTCCCTGCCCCTCTGCTCTCAGCTAAATAATTAATATCCACTGTGTATTAATTAATAACAACAGCAACGTAATCACTCAAAGAAGTCTTATAACACTCAAGAGTGAAAATAAAATTGCTTGTATATTTAATAAACACAATAAACTGGGGTATTTGTCATTCTGTTGCAAAAAATAATACTCCATTCCAAAGGCATGATATATAAAATACATTAATGCCCCAAACATTCACTTTAATAAACAAACACACCAACATATACCTCAATTCCCCAGTGGGTTAAAAGATATATATCTCACTTGAGTTGTATTAAGTATAAAGACTTGTCGTAAACTCAAGTCTATACACTCCAGTGTCTATGGAACCCATTTGTATGTAAGGTTCAATGAAAATAAATAGTGATTTCTCAGAACGAGTGTTGATCTGATCTCGGTAGGAACGAACGAACGAACAAACTTTATTTTCTCTATTTTATTTATATTTATGATTAGGATGATATTCGAGTAGTCTCTCAAATCACAGGTCCAAGTAAAGGTTCCCTGTCTCAATTATGGCGATACAGGTGTTACTGTCGTAAGTGGTTAGATGAAACTCTAGCTGGTACTTTCTTTCAGAATAGTCTTCTTCATCTTTCCAGTCAGGTGTCCCCATCAAGAGTCAAATCTTGACTAGGATGGACCTAACAACTACCTGAAATTCCAGTATCAAAACATATATCTACTGCTATCATCAATACATCTCTATGATCATTAGAAATGTAAGAAGCTTACAAACCACAAAGAAGAAAAAAAGGACAATAAACAAAGGGAATTTTGACCTCAGGGAAAATTAAACAAAGAGGAAGAGGGTCTTAGGGTCCCCCGACAGTTATCAACCCCATAGCTGGTTCCTCACCATCCAATCCTCCACTACAGGGCGCTCAAGTTTTAGACTACCAGATACGCAGTGTCATCTTCGCCCATGTATGTAACTCATGGTCTCCAGGTTGAGTAATACCTTGATCGATTCGGAATTTGATAACCATGTTCATCATTCCCCTTTGTATATAATTATTTTCCCTAGTTATCCTTCCATTTAAAAGAAAAGGCCTCACACATTAAGTGTCTTAATTCCTTCACTAAATACAATGAGTATTTACTTATAAACAATATAAGTACATTATGGTTTCTCCTGTTTAGCATTCAGGTGCGTTCTTCCCAATCAAATACTTTGAGGAGGAGTATCCTCCCTCCTCTTCAACATGTATATGCATGCCTTTACCTTACTCATCCATAAGATTTATCATCATCATACATCAAACACAATTCAGGAAACAAATCCATATAATTGTAACATGGGTGATATGGAATAAAGAGTAGCGTCATGCGTAGAGGCACACTAAATTATCAATTAGTGCATGGGTACCACTATCATCTTCTCCTCTGATAGACATGGCAGTATGCATCAAATTACCTAGGATCAGCTGATTGATTGATTGATCATACTCATCCTCGGTATGCCACTTCTCCTCACCCAATCTACAATCATTCAACATAAATCATAACTCTACTTGAACAAATGATGAATAGGCGTAATTAAGTGACTCACAATCAATAAGTTAAAAAATAAATTCATATATTTAACACCAATGAAGTCAAATTGAGTCACCACATGAATGCTTCCACAGAACACACAGGAATTTATGATAACACATAGGGAACTATTTAACATTTAATGTGCGTATGTAATGTTTCTAGGACGAATTACACTAATTCCTCCTATTTAATGAATGCAAATTTAAGATAGTTCCTTACTATTGAACTATGAATTCTAATCTCCTAGATCCTAAGTTAATCACAAATTCCTAAATCACTACTGACTTAGCTTAACTGCTTAAGGAGCAAAATGCACAACCTAGGCATAACGCTTATGTTTATATAGAAGCTGCATAACAAACAAAAAAACCTTACTATGGGTTAGCCTAGTGCACAGATCATCTATGAACTACGACATCTGAATATAGTGCATAGTCTCTCCTGAATTAAGTTCTTAAGGACTAACCAAATTTTTACAGCACACCAACGTACCATTTTCTTGGAAAGGAACATAACTAACTTAATGTTACAGTGTGCTTACCTTCAGATATTTGAATGTCTTCTTCAATCATGGCGTTCCAGGTTTCAGGCTCCAGACTAAGTTCCTAGCTCGCTGGCTGCTTAATAGGCTGTTACTTCTCTCTCTTATTCTATTGGAGTTGGCTAAACTTCAGATAGATTGGTGACAAGAGGATACCACGCCGTCAGTCCATTGGGCCATCTTCTTTTGAGCGATTGCTGAAAGTTTGTTCGTTGTACACACACTGCACTTCTGCCGATCTCACTCCATTGTAAAGACTTTCGGATGTTGTTTACCCGCTGCCCTTCCTTGACTTGGCCCTGACGTCATTCCGAGTCGCGACCAATGGCTGATCTCATTTTCGTCTATATTTAAAATATTGTCGACCCCTATTCGAATCAGCGCCCTTTTTTCAAATCAAGATGATTTAAATTTCACCTTTCGTCTTACAATATTGGCGATCATTCCTTCATTTTTAAATTTGAATTTGATTCCAAGGGTTGTGGTTGTTGGCACTGTTGCTAACTGGAGGGTCATCATCATCATCAAGTGCCGTGCCGGCTGGCGTAGGCGTTCATGGCTCTCCATAGATCTCGGTCTTTGGTTTTCTGGATCAACTCTGCTGCTGATATTTCTCCATGCCACCGTCTCAATCTATCCAGCATCACTTCTCTTGGTCTACCTCTGCCTCTCTTCCCCTCGATCTTTCCAGTTGTTACGATGTTCTCCAATGCCTCTCTTCTCATCACATGACCGAAGAAAGATGTTTGTCTCTGTCTTATTGTTGTATATAATGTTCTAGTTTCGTTAGTCTGTTTCAGGCAGTCATCGTTAGTTACTCTGGCAGTCCAAGGAATTCGCAACATTCGTCTCAGGAACCACATCTCTGTTGCTTCTAATTTCTTCTTAATTTGTTCATTTACATTCCAAGATTCACTGCCATACAGCAAAACTGGTTCTACATAGCATTTCAGCACTCTTTTTCTTACATTCAATGATAGTGACTTATTGCATAAGATACTCTTCATTTTCTGAAATGTGGCTTTTGCCTGCCCTATTCTGCTCCTAATCTCTGTTGTACATCTTCCATCTGATGTTATAAATGCCCCTAGGTATCTAAAATTATCAACTTGGTTAAGGATTTTCCCTTCTATTTCTATGTCACATTTTGGTGTCACCATTTTCTTTGATATTACCATTGTTACTGTTTTCTTGATATTCAAGGAGAGTCCTTTCCTTGCACTCTCTGTTACTACAACGTCTAAACTGGATGGTAGTGCGGGGAAATTCACAAAAGCGATGTGGCGGCTTGCAAGATGTATACTACACCACCTAATCAATTAAATAACTAACCCACTTAACTAACCAACTACTGACTTAATTCACTAACCCTGTCTCCGTGGCGAAGGGTTTACGAACACGGTTCGTAATCCCGTATTCACGCGTTCTATTTACAGCTGCGCGCAATTTGGCAGCATACCGCATAGCGCTGGCTTTTTTACGAAATGGTAAGGGTGTCGGTCGTTTAGAAAGAAATGGCAAACTTCTGAACGTAAACTTTCCAAGACATCAACAACAGCAAAATATGCTGGTGCCGACTGCAAACTTTCTGTAAAGGATACGCAACAACATTGGCCTGGAAGCCCAGGTCGAGTTTAAAAAGTCGAAGCCGCCCCGATATTGGTGGATTCCGTGAACCTATGGCAGGCCATCTACTAGACATTAACTAGGTCACTGCTGAAGGATAATACATCGCCACATGTGACTGCCATTTGAACAGAAGGACGATATGTAGCCATACTAGAGACATCGTGTTCTTTTAATCGTGGCATCTTCCGCAATTTCAGTGCACAGTGAAGGGAAATTTACATTATAATACTTGTTCATTTGATTGAGTACCATGTTTGATCCAAACCTTTGTTTTGTTTGGCACAGAATCAGTTAATTGTTTCAGTGCAGAGGGGTCATATATCGCAAATGTGACCTCTCATTCTGATATAATGATTTTAGAACTCCACAGTCTGATGTCCTGATTGCACACCTCGCCAATCTAATGACTTTACTGTAGAACTCCTCAATCTGATGTCGTGATAGTAGAACTCCACAATCTGATGTCGTGATAGTAGAACTGCACAATCTGATGTCGTGATAGTAGAACTGCACAATCTGATGTCGTGATAGTAGAACTGCACAATCTGATGTCGTGATAGTAGAACTGCACAATCTGATGTCGTGATAGTAGAACTGCACAATCTGATGTCGTGATAGTAGAACTGCACAATCTGATGTCGTGATAGTAGAACTGCACAATCTGATGTCGTGATAGTAGAACAGCACAATCTGATGTCGTGATAGTAGAACTGCACAATCTGATTTCGTGATCGTAGAACTCCACAATCTGATGTCCTGATTGAAGAACTCTACAAGCTGGTGTCATTGCAGTACTCCACAATCCGATGTGCTGATTGTCCAACTCCACAATCTGATGCCCGTATTGTACACCTCGTCAATTTGATGTCCCAATTGTAGGCCTCCATAATCTGATGACCTGATTATACACCTTACCAATCTGATTTCCTGATTGTAGAACTCTACAATCTTATTTCATGATGTTAGTTACCAATCTGATGACCTGATTGTAGAACGCCACATTCTGATGTCCTGATTGCAAACCTCGCCAATCTGATGTCGTGATTGTACAATCTGATGTCCTGACTGCACAAATCTCCAATCAGATGTCCCGATTGTACACCTCGCCAATCTGATTTCCTGATTGTAGAAATACACATTCTGATGCATTGATTGTAGAACTGCACAAAACTATTATCCTGAATGTAAACGTCTACAGTCTTATGGCCTGAATGTAGAACTCCACAATATGATACCCTGATTGCAGAATTCCACTATCTGATGCCCTGATTATAGAAATCCACAAACTGCTACCATGAATGTAGAACTCTACAAACTTATGCCCTGAGTGTAGAACTCTACAATCTGATGCCCTAAATGTAGAACTCCACAATCGGATGTTTTGATAATAGAACTCGCCAATCTGATGCCCTGATTTAGAACTCCACAATCTTATGTCATGTTTATGGAATTCCACAATCTGATGCCCTGATTTTACACCACGATAATCTGATGTCTTGAATGTAGATCTCCACAATCTGATGTCCTGATTGTAGAACTCCACAATCTGATGCCCTGGTTATAGAACTCTACAATCTGATACCCTGACTTTAGAACTCCACAAACTCATGTCCTGAATATAGAACTTCACAATCTGATGCCCTGAATGTAAAACTCCACTATCTAATTGTCAGTATGGTGGATGGGGCATGAGCCATGCCAGGTCCGTGCTCCACCAGCTGCCTGAACCTGCTTATTGCCCTGAAGAAGAGGAACGCCTCGAACAGCACACCGAGTCTTGAGCGGCTGACTTATTCTCCTTATTTCTTGAGAAGGCTTTGAAAGTAGATGAATTGATAGTACGGACTATAGGAAGGTAGTAGATGAATTGATAGTAGGGACTATAGGAAGGTAGTAGATTAATTGATAGTACGGACTATAGGAAGGTAGTAGATGAATTGATAGTACGGACTATAGGAAGGTAGTAGATGAATTGATAGTAGGGACTATAGGAAGGTAGTAGATGAATTGATAGTACGGACTATAGGAAGGTAGTAGATGAATTGATAGTACGGACTGTAGGAAGGTAGTAGTTGAATTGATAGTACGGACTATAGGAGGGTAGTAGATGAATTGATAGTACGGACTATAGGAGGGTAGAAGATGTGTTGATAGTATGGACTATAGGAAGGTAGTAGATGAATTGATAGTACGGACTATAGGAAGGTAGTAGATGTGTTGATAGTACGGACTATAGGAAGGTAGTATATGTGTTGATAGTATGGACTATAGGAAGGTAGTAGATGAATTGATAGTACGGACTATAGGAAGGTAGTAGATGTGTTGATAGTACGGACTATAGGAAGGTAGTATATGTGTTGATAGTATGGACTATAGGAGGGTAGTAGATGAATTGATAGTACGGACTATAGGAGGGTAGAAGATGTGTTGATAGTATGGACTATAGGAAGGTAGTAGATGAATTGATAGTACGGACTATAGGAAGGTAGTAGATGTGTTGATAGTACGGACTATAGGAAGGTAGTATATGTGTTGATAGTATGGACTATAGGAAGGTAGTAGATGAATTGATAGTACGGACTATAGGAAGGTAGTAGTTGAATTGATAGTACGGACTATAGGAGGGTAGTAGATGAATTGATAGTACGGACTATAGGAGGGTAGTAGTTGAATTGATAGTACGGACTATAGGAGGGTAGAAGATGTGTTGATAGTATGGACTATAGGAAGGTAGTAGATGAATTGATAGTACGGACTGTAGGAAGGTAGTAGATGAATTGATAGTACGGACTATAGGAAGGTAGTAGATGAATTGATAGTACGGACTATAGGAGGGTAGTAGATGAATTGATAGTACGGACTATAGGAGGGTAGAAGATGTGTTGATAGTATGGACTATAGGAAGGTAGTAGATGAATTGATAGTACGGACTATAGGAAGGTAGTAGATGTTTTGATAGTAGGGACTATAGGAAGGTAGTAGATGAATTGATAGTACGGACTATAGGAAGGTAGTAGATGAATTGATAGTACGGACTATAGGAAGGTAGTAGATGAGTTGATAGTACGGACTATAGGAAGGTAGTAGATGAGTTGATAGTACGGACTATAGGAAGGTAGTAGATGCATTGATAGTACGGACTATAGGAAGGTAGTAGATGAGTTGATAGTACGGACTATAGGAAGGTAGTAGATGAGTTGATAGTACGGACTATAGGAAGGTAGTAGATGAGTTGATAGTACGGACTATAGGAAGGTAGTAGATGAGTTGATAGTACGGACTATAGGAAGGTAGTAGATGAGTTGATAGTACGGACTATAGGAAGGTAGTAGATGAGTTGATAGTACGGACTATAGGAAGGTAGTAGATGAGTTGATAGTACGGACTATAGGAAGGTAGTAGATGAGTTGATAGTACGGACTATAGGAAGGTAGTAGATGAGTTGATAGTACGGACTATAGGAAGGTAGTAGATGAATTGATAGTACGGACTATAGGAAGGTAGTAGATGAGTTGATAGTACGGACTATAGGAAGGTAGTAGATGAGTTGATAGTACGGACTATAGGAAGGTAGTAGATGTTTTGATAGTAGGGACTATAGGAAGGTAGTAGATGAATTGATAGTACGGACTATAGGAAGGTAGTAGATGTTTTGATAGTAGGGACTATAGGAAGGTAGTAGATGAATTGATAGTACGGACTATAGGAAGGTAGTAGATGTTTTGATAGTACGGACTATAGGAAGGTAGTAGATGTTTTGATAGTACGGACTATAGGAAGGTAGTAGATGTTTTGATAGTAGGGACTATAGGAAGGTAGTAGATGTTTTGATAGTACGGACTATAGGAAGGTAGTAGATGTTTTGATAGTAGGGACTATAGGAAGGTAGTAGATGTTTTGATAGTACGGACTATAGGAAGGTAGTAGATGTTTTGATAGTACGGACTATAGGAAGGTAGTAGATGTTTTGATAGTACGGACTATAGGAAGGTAGTAGATGTTTTGATAGTACGGACTATAGGAAGGTAGTAGATGTTTTGATAGTACGGACTATAGGAAGGTAGTAGATGTTTTGATAGTACGGACTATAGGAAGGTAGTAGATGTTTTGATAGTACGGACTATAGGAAGGTAGTAGATGTTTTGATAGTACGGACTATAGGAAGGTAGTAGATGTTTTGATAGTAGGGACTATAGGAAGGTAGTAGATGTTTTGATAGTACGGACTATAGGAAGGTAGTAGATGTTTTGATAGTAGGGACTATAGGAAGGTAGTAGATGTTTTGATAGTACGGACTATAGGAAGGTAGTAGATGTTTTGATAGTAGGGACTATAGGAAGGTAGTAGATGTTTTGATAGTACGGACTATAGGAAGGTAGTAGATGTTTTGATAGTAGGGACTATAGGAAGGTAGTAGATGAATTGATAGTACGGACTGTAGGAAGGTAGTAGATGAATTGATAGTACGGACTATAGGAAGGTAGTAGATGAATTGATAGTACGGACTATAGGAGGGTAGTAGATGAATTGATAGTACGGACTATAGGAGGGTAGAAGATGTGTTGATAGTATGGACTATAGGAAGGTAGTAGATGAATTGATAGTACGGACTATAGGAAGGTAGTAGATGTTTTGATAGTACGGACTATAGGAAGGTAGTAGATGAATTGATAGTACGGACTATAGGAAGGTAGTAGATGAGTTGATAGTACGGACTATAGGAAGGTAGTAGATGAATTGATAGTACGGACTATAGGAAGGTAGTAGATGAATTGATAGTACGGACTATAGGAAGGTAGTAGATGAATTGATAGTACGGACTATAGGAAGGTAGTAGATGAATTGATAGTACGGACTATAGGAAGGTAGTAGATGAATTGATAGTACGGACTATAGGAAGGTAGTAGATGAATTGATAGTACGGACTATAGGAAGGTAGTAGATGAATTGATAGTACGGACTATAGGAAGGTAGTAGATGAATTGATAGTACGGACTATAGGAAGGTAGTAGATGAATTGATAGTACGGACTATAGGAAGGTAGTAGATGAATTGATAGTACGGACTATAGGAAGGTAGTAGATGAATTGATAGTACGGACTATAGGAAGGTAGTAGATGAATTGATAGTACGGACTATAGGAAGGTAGTAGATGAATTGATAGTACGGACTATAGGAAGGTAGTAGATGAATTGATAGTACGGACTATAGGAAGGTAGTAGATGAGTTGATAGTACGGACTATAGGAAGGTAGTAGATGAGTTGATAGTACGGACTATAGGAAGGTAGTAGATGAGTTGATAGTACGGACTATAGGAAGGTAGTAGATGAGTTGATAGTACGGACTATAGGAAGGTAGTAGATGCATTGATAGTACAAACTAGTTTAGTTTAGTTTAGTTTTAATTTTTGTTTAGTCGATGGATCAACATCACGGCACACGGATGTAACCCATAAGTGCTCCGTTCTCCTCCTAACTCAAACCGTCTGGAGAAACTCAGCTCAGTGCACAAACTCCGTAGCATCAGTGAGGGTTCTGAAATACTTTGGGTAGATTTTTAACTCGAAATTTTGCCCGGGCAGCGCCGTTAGGCTACTCTTTTTCGATTTCCAACTGCCAAGGGATTTTTTACGTGCGCAACAATACACGCGGGCGTCCGATCTCACTAACCAGAGGCCATGGGAAATATTATTACTAGATGTTCACGAGAAAAAAATCCCGGTCACCACCGGGACTTAAACCCAGGACCTCCAGCACTCGAGGCGGACACCATACCTCGAGACCACGCCGCCCCCTAGTATCGACTATAGGAAGGTAATAGATTAGTTGATAGTACGGACTATAGGAAGGTAGTAGATGAGTTAATAGTACGGACTAGGTTAGTCAGTTGGTTAGTCGAGGTTCCAACTTCACGGCAACGGGTCGTTGATAGTGCGGACTATACGAAGGTAGTAGATGAATTGATAGTACGGACTATAGGAAGGTAGTAGATGAATTGATAGTACGGACTATAGGAAGGTAGTAGATGAATTGATAGTACGGACTATAGGAAGGTAGTAGATGAATTGATAGTACGGACTATAGGAAGGTAGTAGATGAATTGATAGTACGGACTATAGGAAGGTAGTAGATGAATTGATAGTACGGACTATAGGAAGGTAGTAGATGAATTGATAATACGGGCTATAGGAAGGTAGAAGATGAATTGATAGTACGAACTATAGGAAGGTAGTAGTTGAGTTGATAGTGCAGACAAAGGAAGGTAATAGATGAGTTGATAGTACGCACAATAGGGAGGTATTAGAAGAGTTGATAGTACAGACAATAGGAAGATAGTAGATGAGTTGATAGTACGGACAATAGGAGGATAGTAGATGAGTTTATAGTACAGACAACAGGGAGGTAGTATTTGAGTTGATATGGTATCTCCGTCTGGGACTGCCGCTGGGTACCACCCACAGCTACCTTCTGTGCTGTCAGACCCCGCCTAGAACAAGGTTCTACACTGGACTCAGATGGACTCAGGCGAGAGAGTGAGGTCGACGAATTGCGCAACTCTTCCTCACTTTAATCCAAGTCATCGCGCAAGTCATTCTTCATCCAACGTCACATATCACCTTCAAGCCCTGTGGCGATGGGCGAGCGGCAAAGCGGCAGGCGTGGGTACGTTGGCAGCCGTAGTCGCAGACCTGCACACAGGCGGCTCAGGCCATATGGTCGTCTTCTACTGACCGGAGCAACAGTGGGATTCGGCAGTACCCTGAGCGACTGAGCAGCCCTCTATAGGAACACACTGCTCACCTCCATAGCATGAGGAAAGGGCTAGAAAAGGTGCCCTAAACATTGTCTGCTTCATCACTACCTAACCAGCTAGCCGCGGTTGGTGGGTACCCTAAATGCGGTCGACATACAAAGAAAGATAAAACAAGCAAAGCTAAAAGAGTAAACCATATTCCCTTAACAATTGGAACTTGGAATGTACGCACCCTACTTGACAGAGACGGGGCGTCGGGTCCAGAGAGACGAACAGCACTGATTGGGAGAGAGCTGGGCAGGTACAACATCGACATTGCAGCCTTGAGCGAGACACGACTTGCAGAAGAAGGCCAAATCTGTGAAATTGGTGCCGGCTACACATTTTTCTGGAGTGGAAGGAAAAGCGAGGAAAGACGCCAATCCGGTGTGGGATTTGCCATTAAATCGGCCCTGGTCGGCAAATTAGCTGGATTTCCAAAGGCTATAAACGACAGGCTCATGACCATGAAGTTGCCTCTGCTGAATGGAAGGAAGCACGCAACCATTGTGAGTGTTTTACGCACCAACTATGACCAACGAAGATGATGTCAAGAACAAGTTCTATGAGGACCTGCACAATGTATTAACATCTGTTCCCAAAGGAGACAAACTTATACTCCTTGGGGATTTCAATGCCAGAGTAGGCACGGACACCACCTCTTGGAGTGGCATTATTGGAAAGCATGGAGTCGGACATTGTAACAGCAATGGACTCCGCCTCCTTCAGACATGTGCCGAACATGATCTCCTGATTACGAACACAATTTTCCATCTCCCCATGAGAAATAGGACATCGTGGATGCACCTTCGCTCGAAACACTGGCACCTCATTGAATATGTCATCGTCAGGAGGAGTGACAGACAAGACGTTCGAGTGACAAAATCCATGTGTGGTGCCGAATGTTGGACAGACCATCGTCTCATTGTCTCGAAAATGAACATCCACATCAGGCCACCACGGCGTGAAAATGCAAACAAAGCTAAATGTCACCCGCCTAAACAGCAAGAAAATGGAAGACCGCCTCAAGCCCAATGCTGAAGCTAAACAGGATACAGAAACAGAATGGAGAGCCCTAAAGGACACAATTTACAACACTGCTATTGAAATCCTGGGTCCAGCCCCCCGAAAGCATAAAGACTGGTTTGATGAAAATTCCGAAGACATCAACCAATTGCTGGCCAAGAAACATCTTCTCCTCAAGGCACATTTGAATGACCCAAAGTCAACATAAAAAAAAGATGCTTTCAAGAACATTCAGAGAGTAGTGCAGCAGAAACTTCGGCACATGCGGGACTCCTGGCTGAGCAGCAAAGCTGATGAAATTCAGGGCTTTGCTGACAGACATGATATGAAAAACTTCTACGACTCACTGAAAGCGGTCTATGGTCCTTCATCACCAGGCATAGTTCCCCTCCTCAGTGCAGACGGGGGAACATTGGTCACCGATAAGAAAGAAATCCTCCAACGCTGGGCAGAGCATTTCAGCAAAATCTTAAATGCAACTTCCTTCTTCGATGATGAAACCATCAACTGCCTTCCTCAAGTTCCCACCAATGAGACACTTGATGACCTGCCAACCATAGTGGAAATAAACAAAGCCATCCAGCAACTCTCCAGCGGCAAGGCACCTGGTCCTGACTCCATCCCAGCAGAGATATACAAGGCAGGTGGGCCGGTCCTAACAGAGCAGCTTCACCAAGTCTTCACAAACATATGGATGAACGAGGCCATGCCACAAGATTTTAAGGACGCGTCAATAGTCCACCTTTACAAACGTAAAGGAAACCGCCAATCCTGTGACAACCACCGAGGCATCTCCTTGCTTTCAATTGCAGGGAAGATACTCGCCAGAATTCTTCTCAATCGCCTCACAGCCCATCTCGATCAAGTCTTCTTCCTGAGAGTCAATGTGGCTTCAGAAAAGAACGTGGAACTGTTGACATGATTTTCGCTGCACGGCAGCTGCAAGAGAAATGTCAGGAACAGAACTGCGAAATGTTCTCCACTTTCATTGACTTTACCAAGGCTTTTGATACAGTCAGTAGAGAAGGACTGTGGAAGATTATGGCAAAATATGGCTGTCCACGAAAGTTTGTCCAAATAGTGCGGCTATTTCATGACGGCATGCAGGCAAGAGTACAGGAAAATGGTGAACTGTCTGAACCTTTTCCTGTCACCAATGGAGTGAAGCAAGGATGTGTCCTGGCACCAACACTGTTCAGCCTCATGTTTTCAGCCATGTTGATGAATGCCTTCGAGAACGACGACATTGGAATAGACATCAACTACCGTATGGATGGAAAGTTATTCAATCTCAGAAGGCTGAAAGCTAAAACCAAAATTAACAGCGGCACCGTCAGAGAGCTCCTGTTTGCTGATGATTGCGCTCTATACGCCAACTCAGAGGCGGACATGCAACATAATGTTTCAGCTTTCTCACATGCCTGTGCCAACTTTGGGCCCAATATCAACTTGGAGAAGACTGTAGTTATGTACCAGCCAGCTCCAGGGAATAATCACACTGTGCCGAATATCAAAGTGAATGATCATAGACTAAGTGTTGTGGACAAATTCACCTATCTTGGCAGCACCGTGTCACAAGCTGCCACAATCGATGACGAAGTGAATGCAAGAATCTCCAAGGCCAGTGCAGCCTTTGGCAGACTGTACAAGAATGTATGGGACAGAACTGGAATAAGCCTGCAAACAAAGCTAAAAGTCTACAAAGCAGTTGTATTATCCACACTGCTATATGCTTATGAAGCCTGGACTGTTTATCAGCGACACGCTAGGAAATTAAACCACTTCCACACAGTCTGCCTAAGGAAGCTACTGAAGATTAAATGGCAAGACAAGATTCCAGACACTGAAGTCCTAGAAAGAGCATCCATGCCCAGTATCCACACTCTACTGATGAAGAATCAGATTCGCTGGGCTGGTCACTTGACTCGCATGCCAGATCACAGGCTCCCTAAACGAATTTTATACAGCGAACTGCGTTGTGGTAAACGCTCCTAAGGTGGCCAGAGGAAACGTTTTAAAGACACTCTGAAAATTTCACTGAATGCTTTTGGAATTCATCATGACACCTGGGAGGCTGCAGCCAGAGACCGAAATTTGTGGCGTGCATCATTGCGCAAAGGTGCAGTCATATGTGAGGCAACCAGGACTGCAAGAGCTGTGAAGAAAAGGCAGGACAGAAAAACCACTGCAGGAAATCCTCCCCCAGAGACGTCAAGCATTCTTTGCCCACATTGTCAAAGAACATTTCGAGCCAAAATTGGCCTTATCAGCCATCTTAGAACCCACGGCTCCACACCTTCAACCCCACTGGATGAAATGAATGGTCATCATCATTCTTGATGGACAAAAAACAACAGAACAAGGTTCAAATACGTGATCACAGGACCGCCAGTCAAGCGTGCTAGCCATTGCGTTAGCATAGCTCCCTGTGGTTCATTGAATACAGAGAGAACAGGGAAAATCACCTGGTTCTAACGGCAATATCTTGGAATTGTAACAGTTTTTTTTTTTTAAATACATTTAGTGGGCCCTCTCGTTTATGATAATTATCTGAATAGCTAACTAACTAACTAACCAACTGACAATCATCATCATTGGCACCTTGCCGTCTTGACATACGGTAGTTTGTGCTTCAAAAAGGCATAATAACTTTTACCCATGGCGGTAGCGAATGTGATTGATAAGGCCAATTCTTGCTTTAAATGTTCGTTCACAGTGGGTGCATGTGATCACGTGGTCATTTCCATCTTACGTCTCACACTGACAATCTATCTAAATAACTAAATAACTAAATAATAACCAATTAACTAATTAACTATCTAAATATGATTGATTGGTTGGTTTAGGAACCGACATCACAGCATTCGGGGCATTCCCATAAGCTCTCCGTCCCCATTCTCAGCAGCCAGCGAAGAGTCCCAACACTAATAGTACCAGTAGCAACAATCTAAATAAATAACTACCAAAATAAATAAATAAATTATTATCTAAGTAACTGAACAAATAAATAACTAAATAATTAACTAACTATCTAGCTAACTAAGTAGATATCTTGCTAACTGCCTATCTATTTAATTAACTAACTAACTAACCGAAATTTATGTGTTTAAATGCACAGCTGTTTAAAAGCAATAGAAACGATTTCATTCCACTGGGTTTGACCCCACATGGCCCTGTCTGGTTCCACAGAGCGACCTGCTGAAAGCATCGCAGAGAACACAATCTTCCTTCCTTCAGCGATGATCCCAGGGGTCTCCGAGGTGAACTGCACTCCACAATTGGATGTCGGAATACAAAATCGAACCCACGCCACACGAGAGACAATCAAGTTTACCAACTTTATTACGAAGACCTTCAATATAGAAATACAAACTTGTTGGCAACTCAAGTAAAATGAACAAATCAGATTTAGTTTGTATCTGACACGGCCAATTTATCAGTTTTCAAATGGGCCTAGCTTCATCTCTGTATATCTGTAGATGTAACAAACTGATGCCCTGATTGTAGATCTCTCAAATCTGATGCCCTGAATGCAGAACTACCCCCTTCGGCTGGAAGCATGTAGTCAGTTCAGAGATTAAGTTCTGGTGGTTGGACATGTGTGGACACAGGAACAAGCCACTGAGCGCCACGTCCGGTGTGTATGGTGGATGGGGCATGGTGCCATACCGGCACCTTTGGGCTAGGTCCTTGCTCCACCAGCTGCATGAACCGACATGTTGTCCTGAAGCAGAGGAACGCCTCGGGCAGCACGCGGAATCTTGAGCCATGGACTTCTCCTTACTTCTGGGGAAGGCTTGGGCAGTAGTTGAGTTGATAGTACAGACAATAGGGAGGTAGTAGTTGAGTTGATAGTACGGACAATGGGGAGGCAGTAGTTGAGTTGATAGTACGGACAATGGGGAGGCAGTAGTTGAGTTGATAGTACGGACAATGGGGAGGCAGTAGTTGAGTTGATAGTACGGACAATGGGGAGGCAGTAGTTGAGTTGATAGTACTGACAATGGGGAGGCAGTAGTTGAGTTGATAGTACTGACAATGGGGAGGCAGTAGTTGAGTTGATAGTACTGACAATGGGGAGGCAGTAGTTGAGTTGATAGTACTGACAATGGGGAGGCAGTAGTTGAGTTGATAGTACTGACAATGGGGAGGCAGTAGATGAGCTACTGGTACAGACCAAAGGGGGGAAGTAGATGACTGATAGTACAGACAATAGGGGGGAAGTAGTTGACTGATAGTACAGACAATAGGGAGGCAGTAATTGAGTTGATAGTACGGACAATTAGAGTGTGTAGGGAGGGGGGGGGGTAGATGGGTTGATAGTACGAACTATAGGAATGTAGTTGTTGAGTTGATAGTACGGACCATAGGAGAGTAGTAGATGAGTTTTTACTACGGACTATAGAAGAGTTGTAGATGAGTCGATAGTACCGACAACAGGAAGGTAGTAGATGAGTCGATAGTACCGACAACAGGAAGGTAGTAGATGAGTTGATAGCACGGACAATAGGAGGGTAGTAGATGAGTTGATAGTACTGACAGCAGGGAGGTAGTAAATGAGTTGATAGTACTGACAGTAGGGAGGTAGTAGATGAGTTGATAGTACGGACAATAGGAGGGTAGTAGATGAGTTGATAGTACTGACAGTAGGGAGGTAGTAGATGAGTTGATAGTACTGACAGTAGGGAGGTAGTAGATGAGTTGATAGTACTGACAGTAGGGAGGTAGTAGATGAGTTGATAGTACTGACAGTAGGGAGGTAGTAGATGAGTTGATAGTACTGACAGTAGGGAGGTAGTAGATGAGTTGATAGTACTGACAGTAGGGAGGTAGTAGATGAGTTGATAGTACGGACAATAAAAAGCTGGCAGGTGAGAATTATCCCGCTGCAGTTGCAAAATTCAGTGAGTATGGCCTTCGCCTCAAAAGGTATCATCTGCTGGACAGCCACAGGGTAATACTTGCTGGTTACTTTCTGTGCTATCAAACCCCGCCTAGAGCAAGGTTCAAAAACGTGATCACTGGGCCGCCAGTTAAGCGAGCTTGCCATTGCGCTACCAACGCGACCCGTGGTTCATTGAAGCAGAAGGAAAGGGAGAAATCTCCTGGTTCTAACATCATTATCTTGGAATTGTATCAGTATTCGTTTTTCTTTTTTTTTTCTTTTTTACATTTAGTTGACCCTCATTGATTTATAACTAACTAACTAACTAAGTAACTAACTAACTAACTAACTAACTAACTACACTACACTACACTAAACTAAACTAACTAACTAAGTAACTAACTAACTAACTAACTAACTACACTACACTACACTACACTACACTAAACTAAACTAACTAACTAAGTAACTAACTAACTAACTAACTAACTAAGTAACTAACTAACTAACTAACTACACTACACTACACTACACTAAACTAAACTAACTAACTAACTAACTAACTACACTACACTACACTACACTACACTAAACTACACTAAACTAAACTAACTAACTAACTAACTAAGTAAGTAACTAACTAACTAACTAACTAACTACACTACACTACACTACACTAAACTAAACTAACTAACTGACTGGCTGACTGTCTGACTGACTGACTGACTAACCAAATAACTAACTAACTAACTAACTACACTACACTACACTACACTACACTACACTACACTAAACTAAACTAACTAACTGACTGGCTGACTGTCTGACTGACTGACTGACTAACCAAATAACTAATTAATTAACTAAATAAATAAATAACCATTTAAATAATTAACTGCCTAAATAAAAAATTAACTACGTAAACAACTAAATAAATTATTATCTAACTTGAATAACGAAGTCACAAACAATAGATTGCATGATTTATTGCCTGGCATATTTCGCTGCATCTCTTCATGTACATACTGCAGAATTCACACAACATAAAGTAAATTAACTAGATAAATACTTCAAGTTGAAATATACACATGTTCCAACAGTAATATTAAGCTGACTAACATATCTTTCCGTGTGCACAAAACTGGCTTGCGTTGATTGATCGTTATTGCTTTTGCAAACTTTAACAATACATACGTATTATCTAACTAATGAAATAAATAAATACCTAAATAGCTAATTATCTATCCAACTAGCTAATTAACTAGCTATCTTACTAACTATCTAAGTATCTAACTAACTAGCTAACTAACCGACATGTATGTGTTTAAATACAAGCGGTTTAAATGCAAGGGAGATGATTTTATTCCATTGGTTTTTACCCCAAATGGACATGTCTCGTTCCAAATGTTGTTTGTCCATCAAGAATGATGATGACCATTCATTTCATCCATTGGGGTTGAAAGTATGGAGCCGTGAGTTCTAAGATGGCTGATAAGGCCTATTTTGGCTCGAAATGTTCTTTGACAATGCGGGCAAAGAATGCTTGACGTTCCAGGAGGAGGATCGCCTGCAGTGGTTTTTCTGTCCATTCTTTTCTTCACAGCTCTTGCAGTCCTGGTTGCTTCTCAAGTGACTGCAACCTTATTTAATGATGAACGCCACGAATTACGGTCTTTAGCAGCAGTCTCCCAGGTGTCAACATGAATTCCAACAGTTTTCGATGAGATTTTCAGAGTGTCTTTAAAGCGTTTCCTCTGGCCGCCTTGGGAGCGTTAACCACAAAGCAGCTCGCAATAAAAAATTTGTTTAGGGAGCCTGTGATCTGGCATACGAGTTAAGTGACCAGCCCAGGGAATCTGATTTTTCATTAGTAGAGTGTGGATACTGGGCATGGACGCTCTTTCTAGAACTTCAGTGTCTGGGATCTTGTCTTGCCATTTAATCTTCAATCGCTTCCTAAGGCAGACTGTGCAGAAGAGGTTTAATTTACTAGCATGTCGCTGATAAATAGTCCAGGTTTCACAAGCATATAGCAGTGTGGATAATACAACTGCTTTGTAGACTTTGTAGACTGGGCATGGACGCTCTTTCTAGAACTTCAGTGTCTGGGATCTTGTCTTGCCATTTAATCTTCAATAGCTTCCTAAGGCAGACTGTGTAGAAGAGGTTTAATTTACTAGCATATCGCTGATAAATAGTCCAGGTTTCACAAGCATATAGCAGTGTGGATAATACAACTGCTTTGTAGACTTTCAGCTATGTTTGCAGGCTTGTTCCATTTCTGTCCCATACATTCTTGTACAGTCTGCCAAAGGCCGCGCTGGCCTTGGAGATTCTTGCATTCACTTGGTCATCAATTGTAGTAGCTTGTGACACAGTGCTGCCAAGATAGGTCAGTTTGTCCACAACACTTAGTCTATGAACTTCACCTTGATATTCGGCACGGTGTGATTATTTCCTGAAGAAGGCTGGTACATAACTATGTTCCAAATAGTGGCCTGCTGAATTACCAACACCACTGTTTATAACTAATGACCCCATATATATTTGAAATGTTTCATCACCTCCAAGTTTTCCTCATTAACATATATTTCTTTCTCCATATTAATTTGTATCAGATATGACCAATCACGATAATTTTCACTTGGGCCTGGCTTTATCCCGGCACAATATCTGTATATTAGCAAAACTCTGCCACGAATTTACAATAACAGTATAATTGGAGTTATTACTATTTCTTATAAGGGAAATAACTGGAAATCGTAACACTCAAATGCTATGTGAACACATATTGCATTAGACTTGTATGAAGATATAATTGCTGGCGATATTTTAAGAAATGTGTATACACTTTTGTTTGGTTTTGTAAGCGTTGGTCATATAGTTTAGTCTCTAAGAATGCACATTTTATTGTTTCGTTAATATATTGAAGAATGTTCCTTTCTAGCTTTAGGTCGTATGTTTATGACATTTGAGAATCAATGTTACATGTCTTATATACTTTAAAGCTATATTTTTTACAGGTGCACTCGGTGTGCCTATTAAATACTAGAGGTAAATCGTCTTGGTGTACATAAGTGCTCGTCCACAAATGTTGTTTCTATCTTATCAGGCCATCGTACTTCACTTTGTCCACCTTCCTAGCTAACATTCTGGATTCACTTCTCTTGTATTCTTGTAAGAAACAAGGGAGAGAGTTGAGAGCATGCATGTATTGTAACATGCTATTACATAGTTTTTCTGTATCCTCATCTTTCATATTATCATTTTTACTACCACTTGATTTTAACATGTACAATATGAAAACTTGTGCACTGTTTGCTTCCTCATGCTTATGTCACTTTTAGGAAATATCTTATTTAATTTCATTGATATTTTTTACATTACACAGTGAAAATTAGCACAAGTAAAACGGAGATTAGGGCTATAACCAAAGAAAAAAAACAACAACAAAGATTCATCTAAAACAGTAGTTCTCAACCGGTGGGGAATTCCTCCCCAGAGGGGAATTTTAGGGTTTCCAGAGGGGGGGGGGGGGGGGGGGTGGGGGAATTAAGATTATTTCAAAATTACGTTAATACTAGAACCGATTACTTGATATTGTTTTTCCCTTCATACATTACGGTTCTGTACGTCTCATCCTTCTAAAATTCATTTTATAAAGTAAGTAGGCCCACAAATCACGTTTTATGTGGACGTCTAGACTTGTTTTAGTATGTGCTATTAAATTTAGCTTCCGTTATTACGTATAATGTCTAGAGGCGGGGCGGGAGGGGGGAATTTTAGGTAGGAAATACGAAAAGGGGGGGGGGGGGAGAATGACGTTCTGAAAATATGGTAAAGGAGGGCACGGGCCAAATTTTTAAGTAGGAAATACGAAGGAAAGGGGGGGGGGGGGAGAGAGAGAGAGAGAGAGAGAATGACGTTCTGAAAATATGGTGAAAGGGGGAACGGGCCAAAAAAGGTTGAGAACCACTGATCTAAAAGAACCACTCCTGAAACAAGTAAAGAACTTCAAGTACTTAAGAAGTATAGTATCATCAAATGACAAATCAGAAGTCGAGATCGAAAATAGATGCAATAAGCAAACCAACTCATTGGACAAATGGCACCAATACTAAAGAACAAACATATATCAATAACTACTAAGAAAGCACTTTACAACACAATCTTCCTAACAACTCTATGCTACCAATGCCAAACCCGGACAATGACAGAAAAAGAGAAAAGAATAATCACAACAACAGAAATGAAGTCCCTGAGAAGAATGCTCAACGTACCAAGAAGAGATAAGATCGGAAATGAAGAAATCAGGACTAAAGTGGGGGTTAAAGCAGCACTAGATTTTATCAGAAAGCAGCAAGACAAATGGTTTGGCCATTTCAAGTAGGTTACCGGTCAACAGCATACCACAACAAGCAATGATGTACAGACCAGATGGAAACAGAGGAAGAGGCCGACCACGTAAACGTTGAACGGGAGGAATAGCAGACGCCATGGGAATATCGATACATGAAGCCCATAATCGGGCACTCTCTCAATGTTCATACTTCACCTCGACACCGCACGGTACAAAAGGAGCATGATGAGATGAGATGAGATGATTTTTAAAAATTTTTGTGAGGATGCTCACGACAGACGTCAGTGTGTAGGTGTGTGTGTGTGTGTGTGTGTGTGTGTGTGTGTGTGTGTGTGTGTGTGTGTGTGTGTGTGTGTGAGAGAGAGAGAGAGAGTGTGTGTGTGTGTGATTAAACTTTTGTTCGTGAGTTTGTGATTGTAGATCTGTAGATTAAATCTGCTACAATTTACAACAATAACAGTACAATTGGAGGTATTACGATTTCTTATAAGGGGAAATAACTGGAAATCTAAACACTCAAATGTTTTATGAACACATATTCCATTAGTCTTTTAAGAAGATATAATTGCTTGCAATATTTTAAACATGGGTATAAACTTCTGTTTGATTTTGTAAGCATTGGTCAAAATGTTTAGTATCTAAGAAAGAGCATACAAGTCTTTTCATTGCTTCGTTAATATATTGAAGCATTATGCTTTCTCTCTTTAGGTCGTATATATGAGACATTTGGAATTCACCGTTAACTTTGAAGTTACACAATTAGTCTTAATTTTTTACAGGTGCACTCAGTGTGCCTCATAAACGAAATTCTGTTGCTAGAGTCCTCACAGTCATCAAACAGACACAGAAGGACAACATTCGTAAAATTTATCACAAGAAATCCCACAAGCCCAAAGATCTCCGACGGAAGAATACCAGGGTCATGCGTTGGGCTCTCACACTTTATGAGCTGACCTGCAACAGCAAGAATGAGCTGAGAAAACAGCGCATTTACCATCTGAGAACATATGCTGTCAAGGAATACACATTGCAATTAAATTGTAAAAACATTTTAAAAAACAATACTGGATATAACTTTTCTTGGTGTATATAGTGCTCTTCCACAAATGTTGTTTCTATCGTATCAGTCCACCGTACTTACTTTGTCTACCTTCCTACCTAAATTTCTGGATTTACTTCGCTTGTATTCAACCCACCCCCTCAAACCCCAAATCTCTTCTTCGTCAGTCGGACACCCTTTTTTGTAGAATGCCCACAATCGGATGTCCTGATTGTAGAACTACGCAATCGGATGTCCTGATTGTAGAACTCCACAATCGGATGTCCTGATAGCAGAACTCAAAAATCTTTTGTCATGATTGCAGAACTCCATCCTCTGATGTCCTAATTGTATAACCCCACAATCTGATGCCCTGTTTGTACACCTCGCCAACCAGATGTAATGATTGCAGAACTCCACACTCTGATGTCCTGATTCTGCAGCTCTACAATCTAATGTCCTGATCGTTCCACAATCTGATACCCTTATTGTAGAACTTCACACACTGATATCCTGATTGTAGAACTCCATAATCTAATGTCCTGATTATAAAAACTACACAATATGATACCCTGACTTTCGAACTCCATAATCTGATGCCCTAATTGTAGACCTCCACAATCTAATGTCCTGATTCTAGAACTCCACAATCTAATGTCTTAATTGTAACACTCCACAATCTAATGTCCTGATTATACAACTCCACAATCTGATGCCCTGATTTTTACGCCTCGCCAATCAGATCCTTTGATTGTAGAACACCACCATCTGATGCCCTGATTGTAGAACTCCACAATCAGATGCCCTCATTGTAGAACTCCACAATCTGATGCCCAGGTTGTGCACTTCGCCAATCAGATGCCCTGAATTGTAGAACTATCCAGCTTTGGGCGTAACATGAAAACAGCTCAGAGATCAAGCTCTGGTGGTTGGACATGTGTGGACGCGGGAACAAGCCACTGGCTGCCACGTCTGATATGTATGATGGAAGGGACATGATGCCATACCGGCACCGCTGGGCCAGGTCCGTGATCCACCAGCTGCATGAACCGGCATGTTGTCCTGAAGTAGAGGAACGCCTATGGCAGCACGCAGCGCCTTGAGCGGCGGACTTCTCGTTGCTTCTGGAGAAGGCTTGGGTTGTAACTAAGTTGATAGTACAAACAAATGGAGGGTAGCGGATGAGTTGATAGTACAGACAGATGGAGGGTAATAGATGGTTTGATAGTCCGGAAAATAGGAAGGTAGTAGTTCTCTCCAAACTGTCATGACGTTTCAAGTGACCATAATACGAGTATTTATTTATTTATTTATTTATTTATTATCGATTTAGTAGCCAACCTTCTAAAATATTCAGTTCTTGTTGTATGGATGCATTTGTACTTTTCTATATGCTAGATTTTCTTAGAAATCGTCTATAACATTTATATTCAAAGGCATTTATGCCCCGTTCAGCTTGTTTAGTAAGTGTCCAGGTCTCACAGGCGTATGTTGCAATGGGAAAGATTTATTCTACAAACATCGAATTTGTGTAGTTTTATCTGTCTCACTGCACAATTTATTCAGTTGTTTTAGTTTCTAAGGAGAAATAGATATTGGTCTTTTAATTCCATTCATTGTGTCACCATTAATCACAACAACAGAAATGAGATTCCTGAGAAGAATAATCAATGTATCAAGAAGAGATAAGGTCAAAAATGAAAAAAAATCAGGACTAACGTGGGGGTTGTAGCTGCACTAGATTTTATTAGAAGGCAGCAAATCAAATGGTTTGGCCATTCAAGTAGGTTACCTACTAATAGTATACCACAACAGTATACGGCGAACTGCGTTGTGGTAAACGCTCCCAAGGCGGCCAGAGGAAACGCTTTAAAGACACTCTGAAAATCTCACTGAATGCTTTTGGAATTCATCATGACACCTGGGAGACTACAGCCAGAGACCGAAACTCGTGGCGTGCATCATTACACAAGGGTGCAGTCAATTGTGAGGCAACCAGGACTGCAAGAGCTGTGAAGAAAAGACAGAACAGAAAAACCACTGCAGAAAATCCTCCTCCAGAAACGTCAAGCATTCTTTGTCCACATTGTCAAAGAACATTTCGAGCCAAAATAGGCCTTATCAGCCATCTTAGAACTCATGGCTCCATAATTTCAACCCCTCTGGATGAAATGAATGGTCATCATCACTCTCGATGGAAAAAAAACATACCACAACAAGCAATGATGTACAGATTAGAGGGAAGCAGAGGAAGAGGCTGACCACATAAACGATGGACGCAGGGAATAACAGAGTCCATGGAAATATAGATACACGAAGCCCATAATCGGACACTCTTCCGCTGTTTATATTTCACCACGATACCGCAAGGTACAAGAGGAACATGATGCAATGAGATAAGATGAGATTGTCACCATTTTTGGTAATTTATAAAACAAGATATTCGAACTTTTCCACCACCTCCAAGTTTTCCTTATTAACACATTTCTTTCTCCATATTAGTTTGTGTCTGATACAGCCAATTTTGACAGTTTTCACATGTGCCTGGCTTTCTCTCGGCATAATATCTGTAGATTAACAACAATTTACTAAAAATTTACAACAAAAACAGTATAATTGGAGGTATTATGATTTCTTACAAGGGAAATAATTGGAAATCAAAACACCCATATGCTATATGAACACCTATCACATGAGACTACTATGAGGATGTAATTGCTGGCGATATTTTAAGAAACGGGTATACACTTTTGTCTGATTTTGTAAGCTTTGGTTAAATAGTTTAGTCTCTAAAAAAGCACATACATTCATTTCATTGTTTCGTTAATATTTTGAAGCATTTTGCTTTCCAGTTTTACTTTTAGGTCGTATATTTATGATATGTGACTTACACTGTTATATTTACTTGGTAAACCGAAGATGTATTTTTTACAGGTACACTCAGTGTGCCTCATACCTGCTCGCCGATAAATGTTGTTTCTATCGTGTCAATCCATCGTACTTTACTTTGTCCACCTTCCTACCTAACATTCTGCACTCACTTCATTTGTATTGAACCCACCCCCTCCCATCCCAAAATCGCTTCTTTGTCAATCGGACACCCTTGTTGCAGAATGCCCGCATTCTGATGTCCTGATAGTTCATCCATCCATCATGTGCCATGCCGATAAGCGTGAGCGGTCATCTCACTCGATCACCAGAGTCCTGGATCAGCTCCGTGTTCCTGTCTCGACCATGCGACATGGCCAGGCCATCCATGTATTTACTTCTCGGTCTTCCCCTTGGTCTCTCCCCTTCGATCTTGCCAGTCGTCAGCAAGCTCTCCAAGTCATTTCTTCTCATAACATGCCCAAAATATGTTGACTGTCTACGTCTAAGGTCTCTAATCAGTTTACGATGTTCATTTGTTTCTTGAAGGACATGTTCATTGTCTTTTTTTTTTTTTTTTTTTTGGTCTGTCCATGGTATTCTTTGCATTTTCCTCAGAAACCACATTTCCACAGCCATCAGCTGTTTTTCAGCTTGACTGCTTATTGTCCACGCTCCACATCCATACAAAAGTATAGGTTCTATGTAGCACTTCAACACTCTTTTTTCTCGTTTCAATTGATATCTTTTCTTCTTTTTTTTTTTTTTTTTTTTCTTTTTTTTTTGTCAGTACGTTTTTCATCTTACAAAAAGCTACCATCTCAATGGCAATTCTTGTTCTAATCTCTTCGAGGCATCTCCCATCAGATGTTATGTCTGTGCCGAGATAACTGTATCGATTCACTTGCTTAAGAATATGTATATCTACTTGTATATCACATTGTGGTATTTTCTTCTTCCCCAGTGACGATCGTAATCTATTTTTTTTTTTAAACATTTATTTGACCATCTGCTATCTATCTAACTTACAAACTAATTAACTAGCTAAACCTAACTAACTAACTATCTAACTATCTAGCCAAATTACTTATTAATTAACTAAATAAATAAATAAATACCCAATTAACCAATTAACTGTCCAAATAAATCATTAACTACCAAAATAAATAAATAAATTATTATCTAACTAACTAAATGAATACACAACTAAATAGCTAATTATCTATCTAACTAGCTAAGTAGCTATCCCACTAACTATCTAAGTAACTAGCTAACTAGCTAACTAACTAACTAACACGTATGTGTTTTTATACAAGAGGTTTAAAAGCAAAGGAAACGATTTCATTTCACTGGTTTTGACCCCCCATGAAACTGACTCGTTCCACAGAGCGGCCCGCTGACAGGGTCACAGAGAACACAAACTTCCCTCCGTCATCGATGACGTCAGGGGTCTTTGAAGAAGACTGCTCCCACAACTGAATGCGGGAGAGAAGCGAAGATCTTCAATATAGAAGTATCAAGTAGATAGCAACGCAAGTGAATTAAAGATCCAGATTTAGTTTGTATCTCATTCTGCATTCCCTTGTTAAACTTCGCTCTAATAACAAACACCAGGAAAACTTCTCAATCGTGAGCGAGTTATCCCGCGTCCGATACACCCATCTCGAAATCATCTGTCACATCCTGCATTTATCGTCTCTTTGGTCTTCCTCTTCCGCTCTTCCCGGGCTTATACCCCCGTAATTATTCTTTTCAAACTTTCGTGAAATTTCAAGTTACCAAAATACGAGTATTGGTTTACCATCTTAAGTAGCCAACTTTCTACAATATTAAGTTCTTGTCGTATGGATGCATCTGTTCTTTTCTGTAGCAAAGATATTCTTGGAACCTGTCTATAAACTGTATATTCACTGTCATTTATGCGCTGTTCAGCTTGTTTAGTAAATGCCCAGATCTCACAAGCGTATGTTGCAATGGAAAAGATGCAAACTCATAAAAGTCTAATATTTATAGTTCTATCTGCCCCACTCCACAATTTATTCAGTTGTTTTAGTTTCTCAAGAGCAATAGATGTTGGTCTTTTAATTTCCTTCATTGTGTCACTATAGTTGTTAATTAATGACCCAAGATATTAGAAATTTTCCATCACATCCAAGTCTTCCTCTTTAACATATATTTCTTTCTCCATATAAGTGTTTATCCTATACAACCAATCTAGACAATTTTCACACGAGCCTGACTTTATATCGACCCAATATCTGTAGATAGGTTAGACAACCATCTGCTACAAATTTACAACAATAACAATAATATTGCTAGTTCTTATAAGGGAAATAATTGGAAATCAAAACACTCAAATGCTTTATGAACACCTATTGCATTAGACTTGTATGAAGCTATAATTGCTGGTGATATTTTAAGAAATGTTTATTTGGTTTTGTAAGCTTTCATCAAATAGTTTAGTCTCTAAGAATGCACATACATGCCATTTCATTGTTTCATTAATATACTGAAGCATTTTGCTTTCTAGCTTTATGTCGTAAGTTCATGATATTTGACTTTCAATGTTAATAATTTAAAATGTGCTCACAATTTAATTTTGACAGGTGCACTTAGTGTGCCTATTAAATACTAGATATAAATCTTCTTGGCGTACATACGTGCTCGTCCACAAATGATGTTTCTATCGTATCAGCCCATCGTACTTTACTTTGTCCACCTTCCTACCTAACATTCTGGATTCACTTTTCTTGTAATCTTGTAAGAAACAAGAGAGAGAGAGAGAGAGAGAGAGAGAGAGAGAGAGAGAGAGAGAGAGAGAGAGAGAGAGAGAGAGAGAGAGAGAGAGAGAGAGAAAGAGAGAGAGAGTTGAGCACATGCATGTAATGTAACATGCTATTCCATATTTTTTTAGGTATCCTCATCTTTCATATTATCAGTTTTACTGCCACTTGATTTTAACAAACACAATATGCAAACTTGAAAACTTACATCCACATGTTTATGTGTGTATGTGTGTTTATGTTTTACTCCCGTGTGTTGCCGGGGCCCATAAGGGAAGCAAAGAATAGCAACACTGTAGCCTGCCACGCATGTTGTAAGAGGCGACTAAGGAAGCTTGATGGTTCCGTCGCCCTGCTACTGAGCGAGTGCGTGGCGCGACACTGTGAGCTGTGAGTATCGTGTGAAATGCTTTTGAATCTCCCCGAGGTTTTTTGGAACGTGACTGCATGTTCGGAGCGATGGCAGATGGCTATGTCCCAGAGTTGACCGATTTTTGCCTTATGCAGAAATGCGTGGCTGCTGGGCTTCTGGTTGACAGCCACTGCCATTGACGATGAACTGTATTTCGTGGACTGTGTGGGTGAAAATCTAGGAAACATCCAGATGGGGAAATGACTGCCTGATTCCATCAGAAATGAACTGGGTGTTTTGTGGGGTACTATTGTGTTGGCATTCTGGCGGCGGCATTATGCACAGTGTATCTGTGCGGGCTGTTGTTTGTCGAGACTTCCTATCTTTTCCACTTTTCACATTGGGCAGTGGGGAGCATTTTGTGTGATATTCACTGGCACAGAAACGGAGCATAATGGGGACGACCCGTTGCTGTGAAGTTGGAACTGCGACTAACTAACTAACTAACATGTTTATGTGAATTTTAGGAAATATCTTATTGAATTGCATCAATATTCTTTCCGTTACACAATGTATATTTATTAAAAAAAAATGTTTCCCCATTTTGTGAGGATAGCCGGCTACCTGGCCGAGGGGTTAGCAGCTTTCTCCGTTAATCCCGAATACTCTCGTGGTCAACGTGAGCGGACGAGATTTAGAAGTAGTTCGAGTCACGCTAGTGACTCATGAGAGTATGCAGCCGGTCGCTCAGAAAGTCGTGGCGTGCTGATGAGCGTAATCCTAGCCTAGGAATCAACATACAGCTGAAAGATGCTGATGTTGACCGCAATATCCTGAAACAGGATGGAAACGCGGAAAAAAAAATTTTTTGTGAGGATGCTCACGACAGTCGTCAGTGAATGTGTGTAGTGAAGTGTGGGAGTTATGTTTACATAAGTTTAAGTGATTATGTGAAGCAGTGTATGTTTCTAGATGTGTGTGTGTGTTTGTGTGTGTGTGTGTGTGTGTGTGTGCGCGCGCTCGTGCGCGCGTGTGTGCATGAACGTATACATAATCACATAACAGGCTATTCCATATTATTTGTGTATTTTCATCTTTCATATATTTTTCTTTCTGTCACTTGAATTCACCATGTGCAATATACAAACTATTGCACTGGTTTATCAATTTTAGCTACCATTATCCTTGTGTATTGCACTAATATCCTTTAAGATATACAATGTGTATGTACAACATATTTTTCCATACGGCATATTCGGAACGATGGCCGTCGGCCTGTCGCAGAATTGACTGGATTACCTTTTCGGTTCACGGGTGAATTTTTCTCGGAGACTCCTGGGGGACGTCGCTGGAGCTATGGTGGTTGTGCTTTGTGCGATGCTTTCAGAGGGCTGCCCTGGAGAAAGGGACCGACCCATATGGAAAAACCCCGGGGCAATGAAGTCGATCCTCTCGACATTTAATTGCGATTAGACATATAATAGTGAGATCGTGCGGACCATAGGATGGTTGTAGATTAATTGATAGCACAGACAATAGGTAGGTAGTGGATGATTTGATAGTACAGACAATAGGTAGGTAGTGGATGATTTGATAGTACAGACAATAGGAAAGAAGTTGTTGAGTTGATAGTACAGACAATAGCGAGGTAATAGTTGAATTGATAGTACAGACAACAGGGAGGTAGTAGTTGAATTCATAGTATAGACAGTAGGGAGGTAGTATTTGAGTTGATAGTACAGACAATAGGAGGTAGTAGATGATTTGATAGTACAGACAATAAGAAGGTGTAGTCGAATTGATAGTACAGACAATATTGAGGTAGTGGTTGAGTTGACAGTACAGACAATAGGGATGTAGTAGATGTTGGGGTTGATTGTGACGTCCTGTAAAGGATATGCAGCTAACTATAACTAAGTCATTAACTAAGCCCCTTAACTAACCAACTGTCGAATGTTTTTTGGAAAATCTCAAAGAGATAGAGGACACTAGAGTTCCTATTTCCCAATGTGATCCTGCCCGTTCTAATTACGATAGCTTTCAATGGCTTGAATGCTTGAGTCCATAAACAGAGTCCCGGAGAGTTAAGGACATCCCCAAGATGGACAAGGAAATGATTTCCTAGAACAATAATAGTATTCTTTTGGAGATTCCCTGCCCCTCTGCTCTCAACTAAATAATTAATATCCAGAGTATATTAATTAATAACAATAACAACGTAATCACTCAACGAATTCTTATAACACTCAAGAGTGAAAATGAAATTGCTTGTATATTTAATAAACACAACAACCTAGGGTATTGGTCATTCTGTTGCAAAAAATAATACTCCATTCCAAAGGAATAATATATAAAATACATTAATGCCCGAACATTCAATTTAATAAACAAACACACCAACATAAACCTCAATTCCCCAGTGGGTTAAATCACACACACACACACACACACACACACACACACACACACACACACACATATATATATATATATATATATATATATATATATATATATAGAGAGAGAGAGAGAGAGAGAGAGGGGGGGAGAGAGAGAGAGAGAGAGAGAGAGAGAGAGAGAGAGAGAGAGAGAGAGAGAGAGAGATCACTTGAGTTGTATTAAGTATAAAGACATGTCGTAAACTCAAGTCTATCCACTCCAGTGTCTATGGAACCCATTTGTATAAAAGGTTCAATGAAAATAAATATATTGATTTATCAGAGTGAGTGTTGATCTGGTCTCGGTAGGATGATATTCGAGTAGTCTCTCAGATCACAGGTCCAAGTAAAGGTCCCCTGTCTCAATTATGGCGAGACAGGTTTACCTGTCATAAGTGGTTAGATGAAACTCTAGCTGGTACTTTTTTTCAGAATAGTCTTCTTCATCTCTCCAGTCAGGTGTCCCCATCAAGAGTCAAATCTGGATCAGGATGGATCTAACCACTACCTGAAATTCCAGTATCAAAACATCTATCTACTGATATCATCAATAAATCTCTATGAGCATTAGAAATGGAAGAAGCTTAACAACCAAACCACTTAGAAACCAGGGTCTCATGGTCCCCCAACAGTTATCAACCCCATGGTTCCTCTCCATCCAATCCTCCACTACAGGGCTCTCAAGGTTTAGACTACCAGATACGCAGTATCATCTTCGCGCATGTCTGTCACCCATAGTCTCCAGGTTGAGTAATACCTTGATCGATTCGGAATGTGATAACCATGTTCACCATTCCCCTTTGTAGTTAACTATTTTAACTAGTTATCCTTCCATTTAAAAGAAAATGCCGCACACATTAAGTGTCTTAATTTCCTCACTCATTGCAATGAGTATTTACTTATAAACAATATAAGTACATTATGGTATCTCCTGTTTAGCATTCAGGTGGGTTCTTCCCAATCAAGTGCTTTGAGGAGGAGTATCCTCCCTCCTCTTCAACATGTAGATATATGCCTTTACCTTACTCATCCGTAAGATTCATCATCATCATACATCAAACACAATTCAGGAAACAAACTGTATAATTGTAACATGAGTGTTATGGAATACCGAGTGGCGTCATGCGTAGAGACACCTAAATTATCAATTAGTGCATGGCATATCATGTTCTCCTCTAATAGACATGGCAGTATGTATCAAATTACCTAGGATCAGTTGATTGATTGATTGTTCATACTCATCCTCGGTATGCCACTTCTCCTCACCCAATCTACAATCATTCAACATAAATCATAACTCTACTTGCATGACTGATGAATAGGCATAATTAAGTGACTCACAATCAATAAGTTAAAAGATAAATTCATATATTTAACACCAATGAAGGTGTGGAATGCGCCTGGCCCTGCAGACAGCAGGGTTAGGATCGGCTAGCCTCTCCCAGGAGGGGTGAAGAGCGAGGTCATGGGCTAGCGGGGCTATGGCACGCCATAGGGAATAGACTCCCTGTCGTCAGATTATTGTCCTAAACCCTGCAACTGGCCTAGTAAGCCGGCAGCAGATCTTCATACTGCTAGTAGAAAAACTAAGAAGTATAAACGGACTGACCCAAACGGATATAGACCCGGCAATGTTAATGGACTACACGATAGATCAGCAACTCAAAAAATAGGTCCAATGAACGTCGGTGGTTTCAATATGAATTGGAAACAAATAGGTATATTAAGCTCCTTCAAGAAGAAACGTACTAACATCAACACGTTGCACATACCTTACAAGGAGATCCATCGAATCGCGAAATACATGTGAAAATCCGAAATCAGAAGCACTCAATAAATATATAAAATGAATAATAAAATTAAATTAAATTAAACACACACAAATGCGTACAATGCGATACACAGTGGTTTCAATAGTAAAGAAGAAGAGCTTATAGAAACAATGGAAGAGAGGAAAATTGAACTGATGGGAATAGTGGACACCAGAACAAAGGGGAAAGGATGCAAAGAGCTCCACCACAGTTACACGTTCGTTTACTCTGTAGTAGAAAAGCAAGAAAGGGCAAGACACGGTGTGGGAATAGTCATCGAACCACGGCTAGCAAAAAGAATACTAGAAATAAAATATATTTCGGAAAGAATCATAACAGTAAGAATAAAAGAACAATCAATTACAACATATGTACACATATACGCACCATGTAATGCAAACAGTTATCAGTTATCAGTTGGGGTATCTTCGTTGCACTCCGGACATGTCCATGGGTGCTCAGATCCTCCCCCCCCCCCCAGCATATGCATCAGCGTCCGGTGGCTAATAGTGCCAGTTCTGTGTTGGTTGACGAGGCACTTTGTTTTCCCGATGTACCTCTCGCGTCTGGCTGTGCCGATTCTTACTCCCAAGTCTTTCATCCTGGACAGCGATGTGGAATCACTGGCGTCAAAATCCTCTGTTCTCGCCAAATCTTTAAGGACGTTAATAACATCGGCACGATCCATGGGCTGGCCATCTACAGGGGGTGCAGAGCCAGCCAGTTTGTCAGCTCGTTCATTTCCCTCGACTCCCGCATGTCCCGGGACGAAGATGAAGGTGACTTTACGGACAACAGACTTCCGCAGCGATTCAGTCCACTGTCTACGTACAGATCCAGCTTCGACCTTCTGAATCATGCTCATTGAATCACTTAGTACACACACGTTGGTATAATGCTGTGATTCCAGCCATATGAAAGCCTGTGTAACTGCCATCACCTCCATCGTCATGCTGCTCGTGGTCATAGAGTGGGCACCACTGGATTCTTGAACGGTTCGGCCCGCTGAACGGGCTGTAAATGCCCACGCACTTCTCTGCTGCTTTAAAACGGATCCATCTGTATAGATGAGCACTTCGGGGCTATCTGAGTGTTCATAGACGAGCGCGTTAACCTCTGCATTGACAGCGGCAGGGTTCTGCTCTCTGCACCGTCTGTCGAGTGTGATAATGCAGGAGAAAGTGCACTTAAAGGCTGGAGGCACCGGCACCCATTCCTTGCCGGGGTTGATACTGGTAAGACCGCAGACCTGTCTGACGACATCTTCCGCCCGACCCATCCATGATTTGCCCCTCTTTAGCCTGTCACCCTTTTCTCTGAATATAGCGTCATGCAGAGGGTGCTGCTCATCTGCACTTATTTTTAAGTATGCACGAGCTCTCCAGATCTTGATCCTGTGTTCCATTGTCGGGAAGTCAAGGAGGTATCTCACTGCTACACAGTTGGTGTCTCTCGTGCAGCCCAAAATGATGCGCATGGCTTCGTTTTGTCCCTTTTCGAGTCTTCCAATCTGTGTAGGGCTGACAGTGAGGATGGCCAGGGCATACTCGATGCGTGAAAGTACAAGTCCTTGGAACAGAAGTATTAGCAGTCTTTGCTCGATATTGGCAGTCGTCATGACTCTCATTGCTGACAAACCTTTTCGAGCCTTCGTTATGACATAATCGACATGATCTCTGAAGGACAGGCTACGATCAAGCCTCACGCCAAGATATGTCATTGACTGGGTTCTACTCAAACTGCTCCATCCATTCTTACTGCCGGCAGGTCTGTTTTCACAATATGGTTGTTTAGTGAGAACCATGTAACCGTTGCCTTTGCAGGGTTGACAAGGGCAATCGGCATCAGCACACCATGAGGAAATGCAAACAATAATGAGCAAGAATGCGAGGACTTCTACGAAGACATACATGACGTGCTAAATAAAATAGATAAGCAGGACAACATCATAGTTATGGGAGACTTCAATGCAAGACTAGGACATAACAGAGTGGGCATAGAAAAATATATGGGAGCATTTGGAGATCAGCGTAATGAAAGGAATGATAAAGGAAGTAGACTGATAGAGCTTTGCAGGCAACACGACCTCTGTATAAAAAACACATTCTATAAACAAAAAGATTCACAAGTATACACCTGGTATAAATGGAACGATGTAGATACTAAAAGCCAAATTGATTTTATATTAACAAGAAATAATAGAAAGAGAAATATATTAGATGCAAGGGCAGTGCCCAATTTCAGTATAAACACTGATCAAAAAGCAGTCGTTGCCACAATCAGAACGATCAGTAGAAGAAAACAAAGAGCAGGAAAATACATGCCATGCGAATCAGTAAACTTAAAAAACCTTAAAGACGAGGCAATAAGGGAATATTATGAGAAAGAACTAACTGAACTCTTTGTAAAATTACCTACAGAAGAAAAACCAGTGGAAGAAGAATGGGAGATGTTCAAATCAAGCATTTTAAATACTGCAAAAATAACATGTGGAACCACGAAAAAACGCAATACACGGATAAAGAAAATAACAAGTTGGTGGAACGCAGAAGTAAAGATCGCGGTAAAAGACAACAAGGAAAAAGATAAAAAGTGGTTGAAGAGCAAACAGGAATGTGAATGCATAGAATATAGAATAGCGAGAAGACATGTGAGTAGAATAGTAAAGAGGGAAAAATAAAAAGACTGGGAAGAGTATGGAGAAACATTAAATAAAAACTACAAGGAGGCAACTTGAAACTTCTACAAAAAGATAGGTGCAATGCGAACCAGAGGAGAACCCTTGGACCCAACTGAAATAATTAACAGCGAATATGGAGAATCAACAAGTGAACAAAAACAAATCCTAATAAGATGTAAGCAGTATTTCGAACAACTTCTCAACATCCCATCGGATGTCACAGGAATTCAAGAGACCTACACAAATGTCAGCGAAGAACTAGAACCAGACATACTAAAAGAAGAAATTATAGAAGCCATCAGATTAGCCCTATTGAACAAATCACCGGGACAGGATGAAATACTAAATGAACTAATTAAAGCAGCAAGAGAAGTAGGAACAGCTTGGCTACATAGACTATTCAATCATGTTTGGGTAGAACAACAGACACCACGAGACTGGGGAAACGCCATAATTATCCCAGTTTGGAAAAACAAAGGCAGCAAAAGAGACTGCACACAATACAGAGGCATTTCACTGTTGAGTCATACTGGGAAAATATTTTGCAAAATTCTTGAAAAAAGATTACGAACTACTTTAGAACCCCAGCTAAGCGAAACACAACTTGGATTTAGGAAAAACAAAGGATGCACAGATGCCATCTTTGCTCTTAGACAACTTATAGAAAAATCAATCGAATTCAATTAAACACTCTACATAGCCTTTGTCGACCAAGCAAAGGCATTCGATAGAGTAAATAGAAACAAGCTGTTTGAAATCGTTAAACAATATGGAGTGAGTACACATCTAAAAAACCTATGTAGAAGTTTATACAACAACAGTGAATGCATAGTGAGAGCAACTGGAGGACACTCAGAACCCTTCACCATAAGATCTGGAGTACGACAAGGTTGTGTCCTGTCCCCTCTCTTGTTCATAATATATATAGACAACATGTGTAAAGAAACCAGCCAAGCAGAGACAGCAAGAATACCTCATGACGAGAACACAGAAGAAGAACCATCTGCAAATCTAACCATTAGAGAACTCTTGTTTGCGGACGACCAAGCACTAATAGCAAAATCAGAAGCTGAATTACAAGACCATATGAATAGTCTAAACGAAATGTGTAGGGAACATAACATGAAAATTAGCAGAAGCAAAACAGAGGTAATGACTATAACTAAAGAAGAACAAACAACAACAATTCACCTAAACGAACATCCCTTAAAAAAGTAAAGAGTTTCAAGTACCTACGAAGTATAATATCATCAAATGGCAAATCGGAAGACGAGATCGAAAATAGGTACAATAAGGCAAATCAACTCATTGGACAAATGGCACCAATACTAAAGAACAAACATATATCAATAACTACTAAGAAAGCACTTTACAACACAATCTTCCTACCAACTGTATGCTACCAATGCCAAACATGGACAATGACAGAGAAAGAGAAAAGAAAAATCACAACAAAAGAAATGAGGTTCCTGAGAAGAGTACTCAACGTATCAAGATGAGATAAGATCAGAAATGAAGAAATCGGGACTAAAGTCGGGGTTAAAACAGCACTAGATTTTATTAGAAAGCAGCAAGTCAAATGATTTGGCCATGCAAGTAGGTTACCATTCAACAGAATGCCACAACAAGCAATGATGTACAGACCAGATGGAAACAGAGGAAGAGGCCGACCACGTAAACGTTGGACGGAGGGAATAGCAGAGTCCATGGGAATATCGATATATGAAGCCCATAATCGGGCACTCTCACGATGTTTATACTTCACCTCGACACAGCAAGGTACAAGAGGAACATGATGAGATTAGATGAGATTATTTTTTTAAAATTTGTGAGGACGCTCACGACAGTCGTCAATGTGTTGTGTGTGTGTGTGTGTGTGTGCGCGCGCGCGCATGTGTGTGTAGGTGTGTGTGTGTGTAATTAAACTTTTGTTAGTGAGTTTGTGATTGTAGATCTGTAGATTAGACACAAATCTGCTACAATTTACAACAATAACAGTAAAATTGGAGGTATTACGATTTCTTATCAGGGGAAATAATTGGAAATCTAAACACTCAAATGATTTATGAACCCATATTCCGTTAGTCTTTTAAGAAGATATAATTGCTGGCAATATTTTAATAAAAGGGTATATACTTCTGTTTGGTTTTGTAAGCTTTGGTGAAAACGTTTAGTATCTAAGAAAGCGCATACAAGTCATTTCATTGCTTCGTTAATATATTGAAGCATTATGCTTTCTAGCTTTAGGTCGTATATTTTATACATTTGGATTTCAACGTTAAAATTATTAACTTTATTCAGGTTTATTTTTTACAGGTGCACTCAGTGTGCCTCATAAACGAAAGTGTGTTGTTAGAGTCCTCACAGTCATCAAGCAGACACAGAAGGACAACATTCGTAAAATTTTATCTCAAGAAATCCCACAAGCCCAAGGATCTCCAATAGAAGAAGACCAGGGTCATGAGTTGGGCTCTCACACTTTATGAGCTGAGCTGCAACAGCAAGAATGAGCTGAGAAAACAGCGCATTTACCCTCTGAGAACACATGCTGTCAAGTAATTAAATTGTAAAAACATTTTTAACATAACAATACTCGCTATAACTTTTCTTGGTGTAAATAATGCTCTTCCACAAATGTTGTTTCTATTCGTATCAGTCCACCTTACTTTACTTTGTCCACCTTCCTACCTAAATTTCTGGATTTACTTCGCTTGTATTCAACCCACCCCCTTAAATCCCAAATCTCTTCTTCGTCAATCGGATACCCTTTTTTGTAGAATGCCCAGTCTGATGTCCTGATAGTAGAACTCCACAATCGGATGTCCTGATTGTAGAACTCAACAATCTTTTGTCATGATTGCAGAACTCCACCCTCTGATGTCCTGATTGTATAACTCCACAAACTGATGCCGTGTTTGTACACCTCGCCAATAAGATGTAATGATTGTAGAACTCCACACTCTGATGTCCTGATTCTACAACTCCACAATCTAATGTCCTGACCGTACCACAATCTGATGCGCTTATTGTAGAACTCCATAATCTAATGTCCTGATTGTAAAAACTACACAATATGATGTCCTGACTTTCGAACTCCATAATCTGATGCCCTAATTGTAGACCTCCACAATCTAATGTCCTGACTGTAGATCTCCGCAATCTGATGCCCTGATTTTTACGCCTCTCCAATCAGATCCTTTTATTGTAGAACACCACCCTCTGATGCCCTGATTGTAGAACTCCACAATCAGATGCCCTCATTGTAGAACTCCACAATCTGAGCCCTGGTTGTGCACCTCGCCAATCAGATGCCCTGATTTGTAGAACTACCCAGCTTTGGGCGTAAAACATGAACACAGCTCAGAGATCAAGCTCTGGTGGTTGGACATGTGTGGACGCGGGAACAAGCCACTGGGTGCCACGTCTGGTATGTATGATGGATGGGGCATGATGCCATACCAGCACCGCTGGGCCAGGTCCGTGATCCACCAGCTGCATGAACCGGCATGTTGTCCTGAAGTAGAGTAACACGTCGGGAAGCACGCAGAGTCTTGAGCGGCAGACTTCTCGTTACTTCTGGAGAAGTATTGGGTAATTGAGTTGATAGTACGGATAATAGGTAGGGTAATAGATGGTAGTATATGAGTTTATAGTACGGTTAATTGAAAAATAGTTGATGAGTTGATAGTACGGACACTAGAAAAGTAGTAGATGAGTTGATATTCTGGACAATAGGGAGGTAGTTGATGAGTTGATAGTACAGACAATAGGGATGTAGTAAGTGGGTTGATAATACAGACAATGGGAGGGGGGGATGGGTAGTAAATGAGTTTATAGTACAGATAATAGGGAGTAGTAGATGAGTTGACAGAATGGACAATAAAAAGATGGCAGGTGAGAATTATCCCGCGGTAGTTGCACAGTTCGGTGAGCATAACTTTCGCCTAAAACTGCCCCTAGGTAATATTTACTGTCTACCTTCTGTTCTATCAAACCCCACCTAGAACAAGGTTCAAACGCGTGATCACTGGGCCGCCAGTCAATCATGCCAGCCATTGCGCTATCATAGATCTATATGGTTCATTGAGTGCAGAAGGAAAGGGGAAAAGTGTCACAGTCCTAGATCTCTAGGGGATTGAAACTCGGGCTCATACAGGCAACAAACTCCGTTAGATACAATTTAGCATCATTTATTTACATACATATTATAGTACGCTGGCGAAGCGAGTTTTCACAAGCCAGCATTCAGTACATTGCGTATCACAGGAGTTTATAATGAACATGGTTAACACAATAACTCTAGCAGCTATCTACACATATGTCTAAGACCCCTTAATACAATTGGGTCTACTATCAAGTCCCCTTAAGGTAAGCCCTGTTGCTTCCTCGATGTCCAGTCCCTGTCTGACCTTCTCCACACGTGTCGCAATCCGACACGGGTGGCAACTCTCTCTGAGTTTCTCGTGGACCCCGCAATCGGCGGGCCCCATCAGTGTCCACGGGGCTGTGGACACACTGACCGGTCCTTCGAGAAGGCTTTGGATTATTCAAGCCTTCGAGTGACTCGGTTCTTTCCCTTTAGCTGGATTACTCTCCCTTCGCCAGTATCTCTTACTTTTATGTTGGTACCGTCTCTAGGTGAGGCTGTGACAGGAGTCCCCCTCCCCCCTGCTTTGATGGGTTCTTATAAGGTAAATTAGTTCTGTACTAATTCTGTCACAGGATCCCATAAAGTCGGTGTTTGTAGTTTGGTGGATAGTAAATTGGTAACTGACATATCTGCATCACCAACTCATGTATTCTCCCATACCCCACTTTAAGATGATTGCTGAAGAGGTTTCTCTCTTATATGTTCTTAAACATGCTTATCTGACCGAAGTTCCGTGACGTTTCCCAGTTGTTTTTACAACCGCGCCCTTCTCAAGTATCCATTATGATACCAAGATATTAAAACTCTGTGTAAGAGAGTTCTAACAAGACAAATGTCTTGGCTATTTAAGTACACCTGCAACATCTTGTTCTGTGTGTATTTCGATACATTTTTACTCCCGTAAGTTGTATAATGCTGAATATGTAGCTATGCTGTTGTTCTATCACATCTGACTACGTGTTCCTGTTGGTTTATTCGTGTATTGATTGATATGTTGCTGTTTCTAATAAAGTGGCTGCACTTTAATTGTTCGTGTTCAGTTTTAAGTTTGTATAGAGTGTGTGTTCATTGTGTGGTTTATCTCCAAGCGTCACGAGTTGGGATATCCCTTGTCATGAATTACCCCAATGTGTAATGCATGATCGGGTATTCCAAACAGTGGTGCTTAGATGAAGTGTATCAACTCCTAAACATGTATTAACAATTAGACAGGTAATACATCTTAACATGAAAGACGCAGACAAATTAAAATAAATACGTTTTGCGTACAATTTGTCCGCTCAGTATATCGTTCTCTCATTTAATTCTTTCACTCTGCCATTCATACGCCTTTCAAACAAAATAGTATTTTGTTAAAATTTATAAATAAAGTTGAGGTAAGTCTTACTGCCCTTAGAAAAAAAATGTATTAGGCGATATGTTCCCTTTACGGTAACAAATACTTTTTGTACGTGTAATCAAAAAATGGTTTATAATTTACATAGAAAAAAAATTGTATAGCACGAATATTTCACGTATGAGTGGAAATATCGGTAATATTATGATAGAAAATATATAAGTGAGAGGTTGACATATTTTATATACATAATTAATTAACAGTTTAATACATTTTAACTGATAAATCACTAATTAACTAACTAACTGAATCCAACGATGACGTGTGTTGTCCTCCTGTTGCCCGTGTGTAGTGCCATGAATGTTAACAGTTAATATAGCAGTCTTTTGCATGCTGTAATCGACGCAGTCGTCTTTCGGCTGTTTGCGAAGTTTCTTAGCAATAGCGGGTATGCAGTGTTCTTAATCTTTACAGATGAATGTCAGTTCACTGGTTGGAATCATTTCACAGACATTATATATTGGTCGGATTGTTCTTATCACCTTAGCAATTGGTAATATAGGGTTCTCATAGTGTTATGTTCGTAGGTGTTATACGTAACCTATTCACTTGGGCGTTGATACTTCTGAATGAAAGTTCTCTAGTAGGTGTAGAGGTACACTGTTATATGCAACAGACTAAAATATCACAGCTTCTTATATGGCGACTAATTAATGTGCCTAGTGTTCGTCTGCTGGTGCATTTGCTTGCCGTGATAAAAAGTCAGCAATAATGTTATCAGTGCCCTTGATATGGCGGATTTCAAAGTCGAAATCTTGAAGAAGAAGACACCATCTTTCCAAACGATGGTTCTTTGGCACACCTTGCTTAAGTACCAGCAGCGGCGAACTATCGGTTAAGACAACAAAATGCGAACCTAAGAGGAACTTAGATAATCGACGCATGCAAAAGAGCAGACTTAATGCCTCCAACTCAACTGTCGAGTAATGGATCTCTGCCTTTCTCAGCTTGCGGCTTACGTAGAGTATCGGATGTCGCACACCTTGATATTCTTGCATCAGGCATCCTCCAATTGCGATAGCACTGGCATCTGTGGTCAGAATAAAAGGTATATCTATGTTTGGTAATCTTAATACTGGTGGGTTAGAAAAAATCGATTTCAATCTGCACATTGCATCCTCTAAGCGGATACTCTTACAAAATTTTTCTGGATGATCTTTTGTCAACATATTAGAAAAAACTGATGTGAGTTCTGCCCAGTTTGGTATAAACTTGGCATAATAGTTTATGAGACCCAATAGGCTTCTAACCTGCTTTTTAGTAGTTGGAACTTGTAGGTTGAGAATTTTTGATACGATTCTATCATCTGTCAACAGTTTGCCTTCGGAAATCCTATGACCTAGGAAGTCTATCTGTTTATAGCCTATTTCAACCTTGGAAGGTTTGATAGTAAGTCCGAAAAGAAAAATTTGGTTAAAGACTTGTTTGAGTGTAAGTAAGTGAGAAGTCATGTTTGAAGAATGGATACATATATCATCAATATAAGATTGCACGTCCTTGATGCCGTGCAATAGCAGTCTAGTTAACCTAACAAACGTGGCGGGAGCGTTCTTGAGACCAAACGGAAGATATCTCCATTCGTACAACCCAAGGGGTGTAGCGAATGCTATTATATGCCTTGAAGAAGGGTCTAGTGGCAATTGCCAGTAACCTTTAGCTAAATCAAGCTTAGAAAATAATGATGATTGAGACATATTCAAGATGAGGTCTTCACAGCTGTTCATTGGCTCAGCATCTGTGGTGGTTATGGTATTTAATTTTCTATAATCTATGCACAAACGAATGGTTTGGTCCTTCTTTTTCACCAGGACAATTGGCGAAGAATACTGGGACACAGATTTCTGTATTATTCTGTTTTTCTCCAAGTCTAAAATTTCTTTATCTAAATTTGCTCTATAATGTAAAGGAATTGAATATGGTCTACATTTGATCGGTGTCAGATCTGTCAACACAATTGAATGTGTTATCTTGTCAGTCCGTCCAGGTTTGTTTGAGAAGATAGTTCTATAGTCGTTTAGAAGAGACAAAATGTCTTGTCGCTGCTGTTGTGTCACAGTGTCAGAGATTTGTATGTCATTCATAGTACTGTCGTCGTTCATAGTTGGTACTGGAATTTCCGTATTGTCTATGTCCGTCTGATTTATTACTGACGCTACTGTTTGTAAATTGTCTTCAATGTCATTGTCGTCGTCGTCGAGACTAATAGTTGTCAATGTGTCGTTAACGTGGTCGTACTTGTCGTTATCCCATATTGTCGGTACTGTGAATATGTTTTCGTCGTCCTCGTTGTCACAAGAATGAGTCGTTAACGATGCTTCGTTTGTCGCAGTGTCATTCTTGTCAGTCTGGTTATTGTCATCTGTTATCTGCGTCTGCTTGTTCATGTCACTGTCATTTCTAGAATAGTATGGTTTTAACATATTTACATGGAATATTTTTAACTTTCCATTTAAAGAAATTTCGTAATCAACTTCCGAAATCCTTACTCACAACTTTAATGGTCCCTGCCAAGAGGTTGATAGTAAATCTCTCTTGTCAGGTAGTAATAGTAAAATATCTTGATTTGGTTGTAATACAATCGTTCTCGCCCCTTTGTTGGCGTACTGCCTGTACCTAAAACCTTTCTCCTGTAATGATGTTCTGGCCAGTATACAGGATCTAATGATTTTGTCTCTGGTGTCAGTGACCAAATCATGGGTGGAAACTGGTAATTGGGTGTTTACAGGTTGTGATATTATATCTTTGTAAATAGTGAGAGGTCCTCTTGGGTTCGCTCCATATATCAATTCGAACGGAGAGAACCCTGTGCTTGATTGTGGGACTTCTCTATATGCGAACAGCACCGTTGGGAGAAGTATATCCCAATCGGCTGGATTTTCAGCTGTCACTTTTGATAACATATGTTTTAAGTCCCCATTTAATTTTTCGCAAATTCCGTTCTCGGACGGTCGATAAGGACTTGTAAAACATTGTTTTATGCCTAGTAACTTAGTTACCGATTGGGTGGCATTAGATATGAACTGCGTTCCTCTATCTGATATTATTTTCTCCGGAAAGCCAAAACGGGAGAATATCTGTAATAATACGTCCGTCACATCCTTAGAGGAGATAGATTTTAATGGAATCATTTCTGCCCACCTTGTACACCAATCAACAAGTGTAAAAATATATCTATTTCCTTTGTTTGAGATGTGGTTCAAAGGACCTACTAAATCAACCGCCACGATTTGAAATGGCCTCGAGGCAGTTGTGGTTGATTGAATTTCTGCCGTAGGGTTTTTACCCTTTTTGATTAATTTCTGACAGGTATCGCATGATTTACAGTGGGTTTTTATGTCACGGCAAAATTTAGGCCAATAGAATTGGCTAAGGACTCTGGCCCTGGTTTTTTTGTAACCCATATGACCTCCGAAAGGTGAGTCATGGGCTATATGTAGCACTTTTTCACGATGTGACTGAGGTAAAACCACTTGCTGTATCGTGGTTTGATCTCTGGTATATAATCTTGTGAGAACATTATTATTTAATTTAAATGTCCAAGAAGCATTTTTCGTTAATTTTGGCTTTAATCCTACTAGCCGAAAATATGGTGCAAGAGTTGGATCTGCTTTTTGTTCTTCTATCAATTTGGTGGTGGTAATGTTAGGTGAAATGATTTGTAGTGCTTCCTGAAGTTGGTCAGTGTGGGTTTTGTGGGTTGTCTGTCTTGTTACTATATTTGTGTGTTGCGTATGTTGTTGCACATTTACAGGCTGATTACTTTGTGAATCGATGGCGTCCTCAGTTCGAGGTGTTAATTTGATGGTAGCATTGAAAGATTCTACCGCCCCTGTGTTCTGCACCTCTGTGAATTCATTTCGATTTACGTCATTGGTTGTCTCCCTTGTGCTTTTGGCAGTTTGAGACAAGCATGCGTGATTTTTCACTTTGGAATCGCTGTTTGGGTTTTGGATACAGTTTTTCTGTTCCCTTTCTCTGATTTCCTTTTCAGAGCGAGATCTTATGTTGGGAAGATTCCCAAGGATGATTTCAGCGGCAGGACTTTCTAGTACTGCACATAGCACTTGTCCTGATATAAAAGGTGTCCGAATTTCGGCCAGTGCTAGGGGACATCTTTCAATTGTGCCTGCGAATGTGCGACACGTTACGTATTTGTGTGTGTAGTCTTTGTCGTTAACTAATGTTTTCTTAATCCCACAAAGAGTCGCCCCGGAATCTCGTATTAATGTGCATTGTTTGTTGTTAACAAAACCTGTTAAATAATTTAAGTTGCCTGTTGGTGATAATGCTGCGTTGGCCATTTCGTTAGAAACTGGTATTGTGTGGCCACATAACAAGGTTGTATCAAGCTGAAATTTTCTACAGGTGTTACATTTGTTATCAGAGATGGTATTGATGATTTCTACATGCATTGCCTGACTCACTCGCACTTTCATTCTGGATGTCACATTCGTTCTGTTGTTCAATTTCTTCATCTGAGGAGGTGTCTATCAATGCGGCATTGGCCTGCTTCATCCTCTTTCTCCCCTCACAGACAGAAGAAAAATGCCCATAGCTCGCACAAAAATAACATTTAGCCGCTCTCTGATATGCGTTTCTCTTGTTCATTTGTTTTTCCACTACCTTTTGGAGATGATGTGGATAATTTGGTGATCTGTCACACATCGCAAACTGTTCGTGCATCAGATGACAATATTGGCACATGACTGGTTTTGTGACCTAGCGTTTGTTTGAACCTATTATCAGTTGGTTTTCGAATATTTTGTGTTTGTAACCGCTTGCTGTTTCATTTTGGCTCATGTTTAGCTGAAAAATATCGCGGTTCGCTGCAAAATATGCGCTCCCTTTATTTTCTATTTCTTGGATGGTTTTACAAACCATCTGTCTCAAAAATTTAGAATAAGGTGTTGGGATAGTGCTAATAATTTTATCAATTATAATCAGCTCTTTCAATTTATCATGGTTGTTATTTGTTTTTCGCTGAGGTTATCCACTTTGTACAAATATCTTGAACTGTAGACACGTAGTCAATGAAAGTTTGGTTAGGTGATGGTGATAATTTTGAGAACTGTAGTTGATAGCCAGCTGTATATAATGAAAAATGTTGGAGTATTCTCTATTTTAAATAATCATAATCTTTCCTCATGTCTTGCGGAACTGTCTCTATCACTTTTAAGGGCTCTAAAGCTAAATTTCTCATCAAAATAAATGACCAGTCGACTTTTGCGACCTGATGGTGAGTCATCAAGCACTCAAAGTTCTCTAAGTATGCGCTTATAGAATCTCCTGAACAAAATGCTTTGACAAGGCCTTTATATTTGTTGTATTTTTGTTCATCTTCTTTACTTCTAATTTTGTTTACTGACATTTCTAGGTTGGAGTCGATTTCCATTTGTTTTAGTTTTATCTGTGTCTCTGCATTTAATTGGGCTTGCTTGGTCACAGCCTCAAGCTCCATCTGCATCTTCTTCTCTTGAGCTTGCAGTTGCATTTTCTTCTCCTCAACTTCCATTAGCATCTTCTTTTCTTGAGCTTCCATTAGCATCTTCTTTTCCTCAGCTTGCATTTGCATCTTCTTTTCCTCAGCTTCAAGTTGCATCTGCATCTTTTTCTCTTCTCTTTCAATTGCTCTTTCTTCTCGTGCAATATTTTCCGCATGTGTCTTTTGTGCCCATTCTGAAAGTTTTTCCTCTTTATATCCTAACTTAATACCTGCTACAATGCACTGTTCTAATGTTGACATTTTGTAATATAGTTATTATTTACTTTCTTGAAATTAAATAGCCTGTTACAAAAATTGGTTAACCCCCTTTTATGTTTACCTTCAAATTTATCTGAGTAGATTTATTTGGTTATAATATTAGCATATACATAAAAAAAATCAATGCATAGAAAAAATGTTACATCAGTGAATGAGGATGAGGAGAACCACTTAGGGATGTAATGAGCATGAAATGAAACTCATCTTATTTTCCCTGAGCTCCCGAATGTAGTCTTGTTTCCTCGCCACTGCTGGAGTACAGGTTACATACACGATACATACACGATAATTCGCGGAACAATCTGCTGTTGGAATCCAAAAAAAAATTAGTAACTGTCATAGTAATTGTCACAGTCATGTCAAATTTCATAAACATTATCATGATTTGAAATATTTTTGAAGAGGGACTATAATAGTTTATTTCCAGATAGCTGCAAAGTTTCTAACTTTGTCATGTGTTAAAGTTGATATATTATTTTTTTACTTGGCAAACCCAAAATAGCTGTTCTGAAACGTAAAGCTTATAATTGCCAAAACCGGCGATTGCCCCCAAATAGCCTGTCACAGTCCTAGATCTCTAGGGGATTGAAACTCGGGCTCATACAGGCAACAAACTCCGTTAGATACAATTTAGCATCATTTATTTACATACATATTATAGTACGCTGGCGAAGCGAGTTTTCACAAGCCAGCATTCAGTACATTGCGTATCACAGGAGTTTATAATGAACATGGTTAACACAATAACTCTAGCAGCTATCTACACATATGTCTAAGACCCTTAAATACAATTGGGTCTACTATCAAGTCCCCTTAAGGTAAGCCCTGTTGCTTCCTCGATGTCCAGTCCCTGTCTGACCTTCTCCACACGTGTCGCAATCTGACACGGGTGGCAACTCTCTCTGAGTTTCTCGTGGACCCCGCAATCGGCGGGCCCCATCAGTGTCCACGGGGCTGTGGACACACTGACCGGTCCTTCGAGAAGGCTTTGGATTATTCAAGCCTTCAAGTGACTCGGTTCTTTCAGTTTAGCTGGATTACTCTCCCTTCGCCAGTATCTCTTACTTTTATGTTGGTACCGTCTCTAGGTGAGGCTGTGACAGAAAGTCTCCTGGGTCATACAGCATTATCTTGGAATTGCATCGGTGTTTTGTTTTTGTTTTTGTTTTATTTAGTTGGTCCTCTCTTATTTATAACTATCTAGCTATCTATCTGACTAACTAACTAACTAATGACACAACTAACTAATTTATTAAATAAACAAATCAATAATTAATTATCTAACCAATTAACTAATTAACTATCTAAATAAATAAATAAATAATTAACTGTCAAAATAAATAAATAAATTAGTATCTATCTAAATAATAACTAAATAACTAATTATCCAAACAAACTTACTACCTGTCTAACTCAGTTACTAACTAGCTAGCTAACTAACCGAGATGTATGTGTTTAAATACAAGCAGTTTGAAAGCAAGGGACACAATTTCACTCAACTGGTTTTGACCCCACATAGAACTGTCTCGTTCCACAGAGCCGCCTGCTGAAAGCGTCGCAGAGAACATAAACTTTCTTCAGTAATAATGACCTCAGGGGTCTTCGAAGAAAACAGCACCCACAACTGAATGCGCGAGAGAAGCTATGACCTTCAATATAGAAGTATCAATTAGTTACCAACCCAAGTGAATTGAAGGGCATCAGATTTTTATCACATTCAGCATTCCCTTGCAGAACCTTCGCTCCAATAACAACCGTCCGGAAAACTTCTCGATCGTAAACGAGATGCCCCGCGTCAGATATGCCCATCTGGAGATGATCTGCCATATCCTGCACTTATCTTCTCGGTGCTATTCCTCTTCCTCTCTTCCCGGGCACATACGCGTCCATAATTGTTCTCTCCAAACTTTCATGACGATTCAAGTGACCAAAATACAAGTATTTATTTATTTATTTAGTATTTATTTATTTATTTATTTATTTATTATCGATTTAGTAGCCAACCTTCTACAATATTCAGTTCTTGTCGTATGGATGCATTTGTACTTTTCTGTATACTAGATTTTCTTAGGACTCGTCTATAACATTTATATTCAAAGGCATTTATGCGCTGTTCAGCTTGTTTAGTAAGTGTCCAGGTCTCACAGGCATATGTTGCAATGGGAAAGATTTATGCTACAAAAATCGAATTTGTGTAGTTCTATCTGTCTCCCTGCACAATTTTGTTTTAGTTTCTGAGGAGAAGGTCTTTTAATTCCATTCATTGTGTCACCATTAATCACAACAACAGAAATGAGATTCCTGAGAAGAATACTCAACGTATCAAGACGAGATAAGATCAAAAATGAAGAAATCAGGACTAAAGTGGGGGTTATAGCTGCACTAGATTGTATTAGAAGGCAGCAAGTCAAATGGTTTGGCCATGCAAGTAGGTTACCTACTAACAGTATACCACAACAAGTAATGATGTACAGACCAGAGGGAAGCAGAGGAAGAGGCCGACCACGTAAACGATGGACGCAGGGAATAACAGAGTCCATGGTACTATAGATACACGAAGCCCATAATCGGGCACTCTCCCGCTGTTTATATTTCACCACGACACCGCAAGGTACAAGAGGAACATGATGAAATGAGATAATATGATAGTGTCACCATTGTTGGTAATTTATAAAACAAGATATTCGAACTTGTCCACCACCTCCATGTTTTCCTTATTAACATATTTCTTTCTCCATATTAGTTTGTGTCTGATACAGCCAATTTTGACAGTTTTCACATGTGCCTGGCTTTATCTCGGCACAATATCTGTAGATTAACAACAATTTACTACAAATTTATAACAAAAACAGTATAATTGGAGGCATTACGATTTCTTATAAGGGAAATAATTGGAAATCAAAACGCCCTTGTGCTATATGAACACCTATCACATGAGAATACTATGTGGATGTAATTGCTGGCAATATTTTAAGAAATAGGTATACATTTTTGTTTGGTTTTGTAAGCTTTGGTTAAATAGTTTAGTCTCTAAGAAAGCACATACATGTCATTCCATTGTTTCGTTAATATTTTGAAGCATTTTGCTTTCCAGTTTTAGGTCGTATATTTATGATATTTGACTTACACTGTTATATTTACTTGGTGAAACGAAGATTTATTTTTTACAGGTACACTCAGTGTGCCTCATACCTGCTCGCCGATAAATGTTGTTTCTATCGTGTCAATCCATCATACTTTACTTTGTCCACCTTCCTCCCTAACATTCTGCATTCACTTCTCTTGTATTCTTGTAAGAAACCGAGGAAAATATGAATAAAATTTGGTGGAACTGCGGTAAAGCTGTGAAAATGTAAACAATATAAAATGACACAAAGTAGTGCAGCTTTACATAACAGAATTACGAACACATACAGGACGTCATCAGCAAAAAAATACACACAAAACACAACACATAGTCACGGAGAACTACATTGAGGCGTGACGACGGGATGAGAAGAACATACAGATGAAAAAATGAAAGCAATGAAGAGAAAATAAAAATGTGAAAAAATGTTCCTACTGACCTGGGAATCCGAACGTGTATCGCTGAGAATGTCACCATTATCACCTTATATACACCGCCGAGGGAGAGGGGTGATGTGTGGGTGGTGGGTGTAACGGCCCAGTGAGCATCCCAGGTACATGAGTGAAAGTGGCACATGAACAGAAAAGGCGCGGGGGGGGGGGGGCGGAGGGTGTTGCGGAGGCAGGAAGGTAAGTCAGGAAACTAGTAGCAATAGAGATGTGATAGTAACCGTGAAGACCCAGCGGATATACTCCCGAAGCATGAATGGGTGCCCGTGAATGGGTTGACCCTAGTGGACGGATATTATAGAGCAATGAAGGGTGCACCCAAGTATGATGGTGTTACCATCAAACCTCGGATTATGGGTGTCTATGTGTTGTTATGAGGCGAGTCCCAAAGTCTGGGCGAACTGATTTGTGTGCGCGCATACATCTACACCGATCGACAAACATTCATACAGTAGTATACATACACATGTGCATGGTATATATGAGACAGGAGAGAGAGAGAGAGAGAGAGAGAGAGAGAGAGAGAGAGAGAGAGAGAGAGAGAGAGAGAGAGAGAGAGAGGTTAATATCGTTCCTGTGATCTGCCACACGGGATATGCGGAGTAGGACGGTCTACAAATACGAGGCTTCACTCATACTATACCCTATCAAATAGGGTCAAGAATATGAGCTGATTCTCTATACTTTTGTGGTGTTTGGCCCCGGACGAGCAAGACTGGATCGCAGTGACTCGACATCGGAAGCACCATGGTGATTTGCGCTGCTGAAATGGGTGGAGATTGCCTTAGGGGCGTTATGATGGATGTTCAGCAGATGTTGGCGGAATCAGTCGGCCAGTTTGAGGTTAGTCTCGCCAATATACTTCATATCACACCATTTGCAAATGAAGGCATAAATAATGTTGCGGCTGGTGCAGGAAAATTCTTCCTTGATGCGAAAACTCCTGTTGGGGAATAGCACCACTGGGGTGTGTACCACATGTGGGCATGTCTTGCAACGAGGTCTTAGCCAAGCTTTAGTATCTAATTGTGATGTTGGAGGTGGAGAGCCCTGAAACCTATTGTGGACGAGTACATCTGTGAGGTTGCGGTCACGTCTGTAGGTCACTAGTGGTTTCTTTGAAAATATCGCACTAGTAGTAGGATCAGCTTGAAGTATAGATAGATGTCGAAAGAGGATATTTTTGACTGAAATATTGTGCGGATGGTAGGTAAGAGAGAGTACCCGTCGAAGGTTTTGTGGTTTAGGTGCTGAGATGAGAGCCTCTGCGCGGCTAATAGGTAGAGCGCGGCGGAAAGCTGACGATAGGACATAATCAGGATAGTCACGGAGACTGAAGAAGTCTACCATCTCTTGGACCCTGAGGCAAAAATTCTCATCATCCTGGCATAGTCGTTGAAGACGCTGAAGTTGAGAGTAAGGAATTGCTTCTTTACAGGCCGGAGGGTGAGAAGAGGTGTAGAGTAGAAAGGCGCGGGAATCAGTCGGTTTATAGTACACCGTCGTGGTGGGACTATGGGTTCCTATGGAAACCGTGAGGTCTAAGAAGTTGACGGACGACGAAGAAATATGGGAAGTGAGTTTGATAGTAGGATGAAAATTGCAGAAGAAGATTATGAATGTTTCGAGATCGCTTAATGGCATATTAGTGACACCAACACAATCATCAATGTACCGCCTGAATAGTTCAGGAACTTTGCCATTGTATGACTGCCATATCTGGTGCTCAAGGTGGCCCATGAAGAGGCAGGCATAACTCGGACCCATTTTAGTACCCATGGAAACCCCACTGATCTGATGGAAGTACTTGCCATTAAACCCAAATGAGTTTAGAGTAAGAACCAGTTCTGCCAAACGTAGAATAGGCTCAGTGGCAATGGTGGGGTTTCGGCGCCTGTCAAGGAAGAATTTCAAAGCTCAGAAGCCATCATTGTGTGGAATCGAAGTATACAATGAGGCCACATCAAGGGTGAAGTTATGGTACTGGTTGTCAGACGTGAATATAATAGATTCAAACGTCGCTTTCTCATGGTTGGTCTCTTTCAAATATGATGGGAGATCACCAACCAGCGGTTGGAAAATTCTGTCTAAGAACCCGGATATGTGCTCAGTGGGGCATGCACAGGCCGATACGATCGGTCTGCCCGGATTATTCAGTTTGTGTGTCTAGGGCAGCATATAAAACGTCGATCTACCCAAACAGCTGCCGTGGATGCTTAAGGACTTGGCTGATGGGGGAAGTAGCCCTTGTTGGAACAGCGTAGAAGTGGCCAGTTTGACTTGGTGTTTATTGTCGACAGTGCCATCTGTAGGACGTGATTGGTAGAAAGATATCCCCGAGTTGTTTTTGTCCTTCTGCAATGTAAAGATCCTTCCGCCAAACCACGACTGCTCACCCTTATCGGCGGGTTTGATGATGATGTCATCTCGACGTTGAAGCTGGGTCAGCGCTAACCTTTCATCTGAAGAAAGGTTCGAACGTCTCAGTGGTGGTGGCCGCAGTTTCTGAATGTCAAAAAGGAACTTCTCAATGTACAGATCGAGAGCCTCCGAAGACCAAGGGCCTTGGCAAACACAGAAAATCCGTCCGGTGGGGTTGAAGGGGCGGTACTGCTAGTCTTAGTGCTGAAGAAATGTCTCAGTCTGAGAGTACGATGAAACCGGTTGTCTTCCTGCAATAATGTGTATCGGTCGACGAATGGCGTAAGGGAATGAAACGCAGGACTTTTTTTCAAAACAGACCTCTCACATTCTGACAAAGGCAGATCGGGAGGAAAACAGACTACAAGACTGATGGTCAACTGGCTGGGTTGATTGGAGAATAGCGGGCAATTGGGAGCGAAGATCTGCCAATGTGGCGTGTTTGGCCTCAGATAGGAATTTGTACAGTGCATTGTTGGAGGTATTAATAATACATCAGATGACACATTATCACTGGGAAACTGGGCCGTTACACCCACCACCCAGACTTCACCCCTCTCCCTCGGCGGTGTATATAAGGTGATAACGGTGACATTCTCGACGATACACGTTCGGATTCCCAGGTCAGTAGGAACATTTCTTCACATTTTTATTTTCTCTTCATTGCTTTCATTTTTTCATCTTTTTGTTCTTCTCATCCCGTCGTCACGCCTCAATGTAGTTACCGGAGGGTCTTCTCCGTGGCTATGTGTTGTGTTTTGTGTGTGTATTTGTTTGCTGATAAAGGCCAATCTCCGCACTGTATGTGTCGTAATTCTGTTATGTAAAGCTGCACTACTTTGTGTCATTTTATATTGTAAGAAACTAAGAGAGAGCTTGAGAGAGTTGAAAGAATGCACGTAATGTAACATGCTACTACATATTTTTTCTGTATCCCCATCTTTCATATTATAATTTTTACTGCCACTTAATATTAACATGGACAACATGAAAATTTTGTCAATACTTATTTCCTCATGCTTATGTAAATTTTAGTAAATATCTGATTGAACTGCATTAATATTTTTTTTTACGTTACACAATGCATATTAGCACAAGTAAAACTGAGATTAGGGCTAAAACCAAAGAAGGCGAAAAAACAACAACTAAGATTCATGTAAAATAATCACCCCTGAAACAAGTAAAGAGTTTCAAGTAATTAAGAAGTATAATATTATCAAATGGCAAATCAGAAGACTAGATCAAAAATAGATGCAATAAGGCAAACCAACTCATTGGACAAATGGCACCAATACTAAAGAACAGATATGTATCAATAGTAACTAAGAAAGCACTCGACAACACATTCTTCATACCAGCTCTATGCTACCAATGCCAAACCTGGACAATGACAGAAAATGAGAACAGAAAAATCACAAAAACAGAAATGATATTCCTGGGAAGAAAGATCAATGTATCAAGAAGATAGAAATAAAGAAATAGAGAAATCAGGACTAAAGTGGAGGTAATCGCAGCTCTGGATTTTATTAGAAAGCAGCAAATCAAATGGTGTGGCCATGTAACTAGATTACCAACTAACAGTACACCACAAGAAGCAATGATGTACAGACCAAATGGGAGCAGCATAAGAAGTCGACCACGCAAACGATTAACCGAGGGAATAACAGAGTCCATGGGAATCTCGATACATGAAGCCCATAAAGGTGCATTCTTCCGCTGTTTATACCTCACCTCGACAACGCAAGGTACAATAGGAACAAGATTATATGAGATGGGATGAGACAATGTATATATATAGTATTTTTTTTTTTCAATTGGGAGGTTGTTGACGACAGTCGTCAGTGTATGTGTGTGTGTATAGTGAGGGCGTTCGTATTAGTTTTAGTGATTCCGTGAAGTAGCGTGTATGTTTCTAGATGTGTGTGTGTGTGTGTGAGCACACGCGAGCGCGCGTGCGTGCGTGCATGTGTGTGTGTGTGTGTGTGTGTGTGTCAATAAATAATGTACTAACTAACCAATTAACTAATAAACTATCTAGCTAAATAAATAATTAACTACCAAAATAAATAAATAAATTATTATCTAATAATTAAATAAATAAATAAATAACAAAATAAATCAATAAATTATCTAAATAAATAAATAATTACCTACCAAATTTAATAAATAAAATATCATCTAACTATCTAACAAAAATACATAATTAACAATCAAAATAAATAAGTAACTTATTATGTAACTAACTAAATAAATCAATAAATTATTATCTAACTAAGTAAATTAATAACTACCAAAATAAATAAATAAATAATTATCTATCTAAATAAATAATAAATAACTATCTACACTAACTAACTGGCTATCTAACTAAGTAACTAACTTACTAGCTAACTAACAGACATGTATGTGTTTAACTACAAACGGTTTCAAAGCAAAGGAAACGATTTCATTTCATTGGTTTGACCCTACATGGAACTGTCTCGTTTCAAAGAGAATCCTGCTGAAAGCGTCGCAGTGAACATAAACTTCCTTCCGTCATCGATGACCTCAGGGGTCTTCGAAGAAAACTGCTAACACAACTGAACGCGCAAGACAAGCGAAGACCTTTAATATAGAAGTATCAAGTAGTTAGAATCTCACGTGAATTGGAGATACCAGATTTAGATTGTATCTCATTCTGCATTCCCTTGCAGAACTTCGCTCCAATAACAACAGTCCAGAAAACTTCTCGATCGTAAGCAAGGTGTCCGGCGTCCGCTATACCCATCTGGAAATCACCTGCCACATCCTGCACTCATCGTCTTTTTGGTCTTCCTCTTCCTCTCTTCCCGTGCATATACTCCTGTATGATTGTTCTTTTCAAACTTTCATGAAGTTTCAAGAGACCAACATATGAGTATTTCAATTGCATTTTGTTTTACTGTCTTTAGTAGCCAACATTCTACATTCAAACTCACATACTTTGGTCTGTCAAGACTGCAGCAAGGTGCCACTCATTCTACAATATTCAGTTCTTGTCGTATGGATGCATTTGTTCTTTTCTGTACCCAAGATTTTCTTAGAACCTGTCTATAACATTTATATTCAAAGGTATTTATGCGTTGCTCAGCTTGTTTAGTAAGTGTCCAGATCTCACAGGCATATAATACAATGGGAAAGATGTATACTCTTAAAAGTCTAATTTTTATAGTTATATCTGCTCCAGTCCATAATTTATTCAGTTGTTTTAATTTCGGAAGAACAATAAATGTTGGTCTTTCAATTTCCTTCATTGTGTCACCATTGTTGGTAATTAATGACCCAAGATATTAGAAATTTTCCATCACATCCAAGTTTTCCTCATTAACATATATTTCATTCTCCATATATGTTTTTATCTGATACGGCCAATCTAGACAGTTTTCACATGGGCCTGGCTTTATCTCTGCACAATATCTGTAGATTAGACAAACATCTGCAAACAAATTTACAACAATAACAATAATATTGCTAGTTCTTATAAGGGAAATAATTTCAAAATGGGAAACACTCAAATGCTTTATGAACACCTATTGCATCAGTCTTGTGTGAAGCTATAATTGCTGGTGATATTTTAAGAAATGGGTATACATATTTATTTGGTTTTGTAAGCTTTGATCAAATAGTGTAGTCTCTAGGAATGCACATACCTGCCATTTCATTGTTTCATTAATATATTGAAGCAGTTTGCTTTCTAGCTTTAGGTCGTATGTTTATGATATTTGACTTTCAATGTTACACATGTAAAATATACTCGCAATTTATTTTTGACAGGTGCACTTAGTGTGCCTATTAAATACTAGATATAAATCTTCTTGGCGTACATACGTGCTCGCCCACAAATGTTGTTTCTATCGTATCAGTCCATCGTACTTTACTTTGTCCACCTTCCATTCGAACATTCTGGATTCACTTCTCTTGTAATCTTGTAAGAAACAAGAGAGGTAGAGAGAGTTGAGCGCATGCATGTAATGTAACATGCTATTCCATGTATTTTAGGTATCCTCATCTTTCATATTATCATTTTTACTGCCACTTGATTTTAACAGACACACTATGAAAACTTGTGCGCTGCTTACATCAACATGTTTATGTGAATTTTAGGAAATATACTATTGAATTGCATCAATATTTTTTTCTGTTACACAATGTATATGTATAAAATGTTGTTTCCATTTTTGTGAGGATGCTCACGACAGTCGTCAGTAAATGTGTGGTGAAGTGTGGGAGTTATGTTTATATAAGTTTAAGTGATTATGTGAAGCATTGTGTATGTTTCTAGATGTGTGTATGTGTGTGTGTTTGTGTGTGTTTGTGTGTGTGTGTGTGTGTGTGTGTGTGTGTGTGTGTGTGTGTGTGTGTGTGTGTGTGTGTGTGTGTGTGTGTGCTTGTGCGCGCGTGTGTGCATGAACATATACATAATCACACAACATGTTATTCCATATTATTTGTGTATTTTCATCTTTCATATATTTTTCTTTCTGTCACTTGATTTCACCATGTGCCATATACAAACTATTGCACTGGTTTATCAATTTTAGCTAACATTATCCTTCTTCATTGCACTAATATCCTTTAAAGTATGCAATGTGTATGTACAACATATTTTTCCATACGGCATATTCGGAACTATGGTCGTCAGCCTGTCGCAGAATAGACTGGATTGCCTTTTCGGTTCACGAGTAAATTTTTCTCGGAGACTCCTGGGGGACGTCGCTGGAGCTATGGTGGTCGTGCTTTGTGCGATGCTTCCAGGGGGCTGCTCTGGAGAAAATGACCGACCCAAATGGGAAAAACCCCGGGAGAAATGAAGTCGATCCTCTCGACATTTAATTGCGATTAGACATATAATAGTGAGGTAGTAGATGAATTGATTATGCGGACCATAGGATGGTAGTAGTTGAGTTGATAGTACAGACAGTAGAGAGCTAGTAGATGAGTTGATAGTACAGACAATAGGGAGGTAGTAGATAAGTTGATAGTACAGACAATAGGGAGGTAGTAGATGAGTTGATAGTACAGACAATAGGGAGGTAGTAGATGAGTTGATAGTACAGACAATAGGGAGGTAGTAGATGAGTTGATAGTACAGACAATAGGGAGGTAGTAGATGAGTTCATAGTACAGACAATAGGGAGGTAGTAGATGAGTTGATAGTACAGACAATAGGGAGGTAGTAGTTGAGTTGATAGTACAGACAATAGGGAGGTAGTAGATGAGTTGATAGTACAGACAGTAGAGAGCTAATAGATGATTTGATAGTACAGACAATATAAAGGTAGTAGTTGATTTTATAGTACAGACAATAGGAAGGTAGTAGTTGAGTTGATAGTACAGACAATAGGAAGGTAGTGGTTGAGTTGATAGTACATACAATAGGAAGGTAGTAGTTGAGTTGATAGTGCAGACAATAGGTAGTTAGTAGTTTAATTTATAGTACAGACACTGGGGAGGTAGTAGATTAATTGATAGTACAGACAATAGGGAGGTAGTAATTGAGTTGATAGTATAGATAATAGGTTGGTAGTAGTTGAGTTCATAGTACAGAAAATAGGGAGGTAGTAGTTGAGTTGATAGTACAGACAATAGGGAGGTAGTAGATGAGTTGATAGTACAGACAATAGGTAGGCAGTAGATAATTTGATAGTACAGACAATATGAAGGTAGTTGTTGAGTTTACAGTACAGATAATATGGAGTTAATAGTTGAATTGATAGTACAGACAATAGGGAGGTAGTAGTTGAGTTGATAGTACAGACAAAAGGGAGGTAGTAGTTGAGTTGATAGTATAGATAATAAGTTGGTAGTAGTTGAGTTGCTAGTACAGAAAATAGGGAGGTAGTAGTTGAGTTGATAGTACAGACAATAGGGAGGTAGTAGTTGAGTTTGATAGTATAGACAAAAGGGAGGTAGTAGTTGAGTTGACAGTATAGATAATATGGAGTTAATAGTTGAGTTGATAGTACAGACAAAAGGGAGGTAGTAGTTGAGTTGACAGTATAGATAATATGGAGTTAATAGTTGAGTTGATAGTACAGACAAAAGGGAGGTAGTAGTTGAGTTGATAGTACAGACAAAAGGGAGGTAGTAGTTGAGTTGATAGTATAGATAATAAGTTGGTAGTAGTTGAGTTGCTAGTACAGAAAATAGGGAGGTAGTAGTTGAGTTGATAGTACAGACAAAAGGGAGGTAGTAGTTGAGTTGACAGTATAGATAATAGGTTTGTAGTAGTTGAGTTGCTAGTACAGAAAATAGGGAGGTAGTAGTTGAGTTGATAGTACAGAAAATAGGGAGGTAGTAGTTGAGTTGATAGTACAGAAAATAGGGAGGTAGTAGTTGAGTTGATAGTACAGAAAATAGGGAGGTAGTAGTTGAGTTGATAGTACAGACAAAAGGGAGGTAGTAGTTGAGTTGACAGTATAGATAATAGGTTTGTAGTAGTTGAGTTGCTAGTACAGAAAATAGGGAGGTAGTAGTTGAGTTGATAGTACAGAAAATAGGGAGGTAGTAGTTGAGTTGATAGTACAGAAAATAGGGAGGTAGTAGTTGAGTTGATAGTACAGACAAAAGGGAGGTAGTAGTTGAGTTGACAGTATAGATAATAAGTTGGTAGTAGTTGAGTTGCTAGTACAGAAAATAGGGAGGTAGTAGTTGAGTTGATAGTACAGACAAAAGGGAGGTAGTAGTTGAGTTGACAGTATAGATAATAGGTTTGTAGTAGTTGAGTTGCTAGTACAGAAAATAGGGAGGTAGTAGTTGAGTTGATAGTACAGAAAATAGGGAGGTAGTAGTTGAGTTGATAGTACAGAAAATAGGGAGGTAGTAGTTGAGTTGATAGTACAGACAAAAGGGAGGTAGTAGTTGAGTTGACAGTATAGATAATAAGTTGGTAGTAGTTGAGTTGCTAGTACAGAAAATAGGGAGGTAGTAGTTGAGTTGATAGTACAGACAAAAGGGAGGTAGTAGTTGAGTTGACAGTATAGATAATAGGTTTGTAGTAGTTGAGTTGCTAGTACAGAAAATAGGGAGGTAGTAGTTGAGTTGACAGTATAGATAATAGGTTTGTAGTAGTTGAGTTGACAGTATAGATAATAAGTTGGTAGTAGTTGAGTTGACAGTATAGATAATAAGTTGGTAGTAGTTGAGTTGCTAGTACAGAAAATAGGGAGGTAGTAGTTGAGTTGATAGTACAGACAAAAGGGAGGTAGTAGTTGAGTTGACAGTATAGATAATAGGTTTGTAGTAGTTGAGTTGCTAGTACAGAAAATAGGGAGGTAGTAGTTGAGTTGATAGTACAGACAAAAGGGAGGTAGTAGTTGAGTTGACAGTATAGATAATAAGTTGGTAGTAGTTGAGTTGCTAGTACAGAAAATAGGGAGGTAGTAGTTGAGTTGATAGTACAGACAATAGGGAGGTAGTAGATTAATTGATAGTGCAGACAATAGGGAGATAGTAGATAATTTGATAGTACAGACAATAGGAGGGTAGTTGTTTAGTTGACAGTACAGACAATATGGAGTTAATAGTTGAATTGTTAGTACAGACAAAATTGGGTTAATAGATGAATTGATAGTACAGATAAACTGGGGGTAATACATGAATTGATAGTACAGTCATAATGGGGGTAATAGATGAAATGATAGTACATACAATAAGAAGGTGTAGTTGAATTGATAGTACAGACAATAGGGATGTAGTAGATGTTGGGGTTGTTTGTGACGTCCTATAAAGGATATGCAGCTAACTTTAACTAAGTCATTAACTTAGCCCCTTAACTAACCAACTGTCGAATGTTTTTGGAAAATGTCAAAGAGATAGATGATACTAGAGTTCCTGTTTCCCAATGTGATCCTGTCCGTTCTAATTACGATAGCTTTCAATGGCTCAAATGCTTGAGTCCATAAACAGAGCCCCGGAGAGTTAATGACGTTCCAAAGATGGAGAAGAAAATGATTTCCTCGAACAATAATAATATTCTTGTGGAGATTCCCTGCCCCTGTGCTCTCAGCTAAATAATTAATATCCAGTGTGTATTAATTAATAACAACAGCAACGTAATCACTCAAAGAAGTCTTATAACACTCAAGATTGAAAATGAAATTGCTTGTATATTTAATAAACACAATAAACTGGGATATTTGTCATTCTGTTGCAAAAAATAATACTCCATTCCAAAGGCATGATATATAAAATACATTAATGCCCCAAACATTCACTTTAATAAACAAACACACCAACATAAACCTCAATTCCCCAGTGGGTTAAAATATATATATCTCACTTGAGTTGTATTAAGTATAAAGACTTGTCGTAAACTCAAGTCTATACAATTCAGTGTCTATGGAACCCATTTGTATGAAAGGTTCAATGAAAATAAATATATTGATTTCTCAGAGTGAGTGTTGATCTGATCTCGGTAGCAACGAACGAACGAACAAACTTTATATTCTCTTTTTATTTATATTTATGATTAGGATTATATTCGAGTAGTCTCTCAAATCACAGGTCCAAGTAAAGGTCCCCTGTCTCAATTATGGCGATACAGGTGATACTGTCGTAAGTGGTTAGATGAAACTCTAGCTGGTACTTTCTTTCAGAATAGTCTTCTTCATCTTTCCAGTCAGGTGTCCCCATCAAGAGTCAAATCTTGACTAGGATGGACCTAACAACTACCTGAAATTCCAGTATCAAAACATCTATCTACTGATATCATCAATAAATCTCTATGATCATTAGAAATGTAAGAAGCTTAAAACCACAAAGAAAAAAAAAGGACAATAAACAAAGGGAATTTGGACCTTAGGGAAAATTAAACAAAGGGGAAGAGGGTCTTAGGGTCCCCCGACAGTTATCAACCCCATAGCTGGTTCCTCTCTATCCAATCCTCCACTACAGGGCGCTCAAGGTTTAGACTACCAGATACGCAGTGTTATCTTCGCCCATGTATGTCACTCATGGTCTCCAGGTTGAGTAATACCTTGATCGATTCGGAATTTGATAACCATGTTCATCATTCCCCTTTGTATATAATTATTTTCCCTAGTTATCCTTCCATTTAAAAGAAAAGCCTCACACATTAAGTGTCTTTATTCCTTCACTAAATACAATGAGTATTTACTTATAAACAATATAAGTACACTATGGTTTCTCCTGTTTAGCATTCAGGTGCGTTCTTCCCAATCAAATACTTTGAGGAGGAGTATCCTCCCTCCTCTTCAACATGTAGATACATGCCTTTACCTTACTCATCCATAAGATTTATCATCATCATACATCAAACACAATTCAGGAAACAAATCCATATAATTGTAACATGAGTGATATGGAATAAAGAGTAGCGTCATGCGTAGAGGCACACTAAATTATCAATTAGTGCATGGGTACCACTATCTGATAGACGTAACAGTATGCATCAAATTACCTAGGATCAGCTGATTGATTGATTGATCATACTCATCCTCGGTATGCCACTTCTCCTCACCCAATCTACAATCATTCAACATAAATCATAACTCTACTTGCACAAATGATGAATAGGCATAATTAAGTGACTCACAATCAATAAGTTAAAAAATAAATTCATATATTTAACACCAATGAAGTCAAATTGAGTCATCACACAAATGCTTCCACAGAACACACAGGAATTTATGATAACACATAGGGAACTATTTAACATTTAATGTGCGCATGTACTGTTTCTAGGACGAATTACACCAATTCCTCCTACTTAGTGAATGCACATTTAAGATAGTTACTTACTATTGAACTATGGATTCTAATCTCCTAGATCCTAAGTTAATCACAAATTCCTAAATCACTACTGACTTAGCTTAACTGCTTAAGGAGTAAAATGTACAACCTAGGCATAACGCTTATGTTTACATAGAAGCTGCATAACAAACAAAACAACCTTACTATGGGTTAGCCTAGTGCACAGATCATCTATGAACTACGACATCTGAATAAAGTGATTAGTCTCTCCTGAATTAAGTTCTAAAGGACTAACCAAATTTTTACAGCACACCACCGTACCATTTCCTGGGAATGAACATAACTAACTTAATATTACAGTATGCTTACCTTCACATATTTGAATGTCTTCTTCAATCATAGCGTTTCAGGTTTCAGGCTCCAGACTAAGTTCCTAGCTCGCTGGCTGCTTAATAGGCTGTTACTTCTCTCTCTTATTCTATTGGAGTTGGCTAAACTTCAGATAGATTGGTGACAAGAGGATACCACGTCGTCAGTCCATTGGACCATCTTCTTTTGAGTGATTGCTGAAAGTTTGTTCGTTGTACACACACTGCACTTCTGCCGGTCTCACTCCATTGTAAAGACTTTCGGATGTTGTTTACCCGCTGCCCTTCCTTGACTTGGCCCTGACGTCATTCCGAGTCGCGACCAATGGCTGATCTCATTTTCGTCTATATTTAGAATATTGTCGACCCCTTTTCGAATCAGCGCTCTGTTTTCAAATCAAGATGATTTAAATTTCACCTTTCGTCTTACAATATTGGCGATCATTTCTTCATTTTTAAATTTGAATTTGATTCCAAGTGTTGTGGTTGTTGGCGCTGTTGCTAACTGGAGGGTAGTGCGGGGAAATTCACAACAGCGATGTGGCGGCTTGCAAGATGTATACTACACCACCTAATCAATTAAATAACTAACCCACTTAACTAACCAACTAATGAATCAATTCACTAACCCTGTCTCCGTAGCGAAGGGTTTACGAACACGGTACGTAATCCCGTATGCACGCGTTCGAAACACAGCTGCGCGCAGTTTGGCAGCAGACCCCTTAGCGCTGGTTTTTATACGAAATGGTAAGGGTGTCGGTCTTTCAGAAAGAAATGGCAAACTATTAAACAAACTTTCCAAGACATCAACAACAGCAAAATATGCTGGTGTCGACTGCAAACGTCCTATACAGGATACGCAAAAAAATTGGCCTGGAAGCCCAGGTCGAGTTTAAAAAGTCGAAGCCGACCCGATATTGGTGGATCCCGTGAACCTATGGCAGACCAGCTACTAGACACTAACTAGGTCAGTGGTGAAGGATAATATATCGCCACTATGACTGTCCATTTGAACAGAAGGGCGATATGTCGCCATACTAGGGACATCGTGTTCTTTTAATCGTGGCATCTTCCGCAATTTCAGTGCACAGTGAAGGGAAATTTACATTATAATACTTGTACATTTGATTGAGTACCATCTTTGGTCCAAACCTGGATTTTGTTTGGCACTGAATCAGTTAATTGTTTCAGTGCAGAGGGGTCATATATCGCCAAATGTGACCTCTCATTCTGATATCATGATTTTAGAACTCCACAATCTGATGTCCTGATTGCACACCTCGCCAATCTAATGTCTTGACTGTAGAACTCCACAATCTGCTGTCGTGATAGTAGAACTCCACAATTTGATTTCGTGATCGTAGAACTCCACAATCTGATGTCCTGATTGAAGTACTCCACAATCTGGTTTCAATCTAGAACTCCACAATCCTATGTGCTGATTGTACAACTCCACAATCTGTTGCCCATATTGTATTGATTGATTGATTGATTTAGGAACCGACATCACAGCATTCGGGACATTCCCATAAGCGCTCCGTCTCCATCCTCAGCAGCCAGCGAAGAGTTCCAACACTAATAGATCCAGTAGCAATCTAATTATCTGTCCGTCTCGCCTTTCCTCCGAGCGCCGAGCGTCGGCCAGATCCCCTCGTCACACCTCGTTGTCTCATTCTTACCAGACCATGGTGCTCCATCTGCTCCTCCGAGGTGTACACGTGCTCCCACAAGGCCGCAACCACGTCTGCCTTGTCATGCATCAATACTCCACCAAATTTTGCCGATCCAGCCAATCTGTCCGCCTGTTCATTCCCCAGCACACCGGCATGCCCAGGAGAAAAGATCCAGGTGATGCTTACTACCCGTGACCTCCGAAGCGAAGCAAGCCACTATGCACGAAGCCTACCTGTTCTCACCCTTCTCAGCATGCTTTCTGAGTCAGTTACAATCACAATGTGTGTATGTATCGTGTTTTCTATCCAGCAGAAAGCTGCACTGACCGCCTCCACCTCCATTCTTAAGCTAGATGTAGTGTTATCATACGCCAGGCTCTCCTGCACCAAACGCCGACCATTAGTTTTTGCCAAGATCCCCCAGGCACTTCTCCTACCTCTCAACACTGACCCATCCGTGTAGATAATCACATCACCCGGGCGAGAATTTTCCTGAATTAGTTGCTGAATTTCCACTTCCGTGGCCCCTGCTGGCCACTCCCTGCACTCCCGGCTCAATGTTATTACAACTCTGCACAAGTCTGACTGCACGACTGGCACTCTGACCCACTCCTCTCCTCGCCTGATGTTCTCCAAGGGGCACACCTGTCTGATCGTATCCTCCGCCTGAGCCATCCATGATTTCCCTCTTATCAGTCTCTGACCCTTAACTACGTCTAGCGCCTCATGCAACGGTTGATCTGTGTCTGCAGCTACTCTGAGGTATGCCTTCGCTTGCATCACCTTGTGCCTACTAGCAACAGTAGGCAGACCAAGGATGTAACGCATACACACTACTGGAGTGTCTCTGGTGCATCCCAGAATGACCCGCATCGCTTCATTCTGTATGCGCTCTAATTTCACCAGCTGACTCTTTGAGACAGTGAGCATTCCTAGTCCATAATCAATCACTGAGAGGATCAAGTGCTGGTATAGTGTGAAGAGCATTCTCTGCTCTGTGTCCATTGCAGCCATAGTTTTAAGTGCATTGAGTCCCTTTTGAGATCTTGTCACAACCGTCTCCACATGGTCCTTGAAGGACAGACTCCTGTCAAATGTGATTCCCAGATACTTCAGTTTGTTCTCTCTGTTGACGCTTCTACCATCTATCGTGAGGCTTGGGGTATCATCTCTCACAATCCTATTGTCCAGAGAGCACCACAACACCGCCGCCTTTACCGGGTTGATGACAGCACTCATTTCAGTGCACCAGTCAATCACTTTGTCCACTGTCACCTGTAGCTCCTGGGCTGTTTGATCCCTATTTCTCCCCTGCCTGTATGCAAGAATATCATCTGCAAATGTTAGAATCCTTCCAACCCCTGGTGCTTCTAGGTTTGCAATCTTGCTCGTATACACATTAAAGAGCAACGGTGAGATTGCAGATCCCTGTGGCAGTCCCGGGGTTAAAATATGTGGCTCTGAGGTCCATGCGCCTAGACGGAGAGCAACTTGACGAGAATGCAGGACGGCTGCTATCCAGTTCACCAACCAGGGATTGACCCCCTTCTCCATAAGTGCGGTCATCAAAATATCATAGCGAACTCTATTGTACGCATCTTCGAGATCAAGCGCTGCCGCCATCGTTTCCTGTCTACTCTGGAACCCCTCATAAACGTCAAAGGCAAAGGTGGCTGCATTTGACCAGGTATCTTTTCCTGGCCTGTAGCTCCCCAGGCCTCTTGGAAGAAGCTTCCCCCTTTCCAAAAAATCCTGCAGCTTAACAGCGACTATCTTCTCTAAAACCTTCCCAAATGTATTTTGAAGGGTGATGATCCTAAAGCCGCCAAGCTTTGAATGATCCTTGTATGGTTTTGGGAGAGGAATGAGATAGCTATGCAGCTAATCCTGCGGTACTGACGCTGTCCTAATGCTCTGATTAAAGCAGCCGGCCATCTCCTTCAGGTCTACATCGCTCAAAGCCTTAATGTGGCCATACCTGACACTGTCAGGCCCTGGTGCCGTGTCTTTTGCCTTCTGCAAAATATGTTTAACATCTTCAAACAGTATGATGTCTTCATAAGGCATATTCTCTATTGTGCCAGATAATTCCACTCTAACTGGTATCCGCATCACTATGATTGGTCTGCTCTAAAAATCTCTGGAGAAACGCCCCCCCCCCCCTTTCTCCTTGTCTGTTGTCAAGCGTACCCCATCCTCTTTATAAATTGTTCCCACTGTCATAGGCCGATCTTTTCTTTGCATTTGTCTGTACAGTTTCCAGAATTTATACAGTGTTTTATCACCTCCAATCTCCTTCATAAAACATTCCCATTTTACTTTCTTGGCCTCTGCAGCACATCGCTTGAAAGCCTCCACCGTGTCTTTCTTGTCATTTTCCGCTATGTCCACTTCCTCTCGTGAGCTTAGGGGTGTCTGTTGCAATTTCCTTAGCTGCTTCACTGCAGCTCTCTTTGCTTTCCACGCATTGTCTACTTCTGTGGTCCACCATGGGGGCTGCAAAAAAGGAGTTTTAACAGTCCTGTTGCATGCTCCTTGTCTGAGGCGTCCAAGAAGGCTGTCGCTCCGCTCATAATGAAAGGTCTTGCGCGCTCTCCCAGCCTTAACTTTCCTGGACTTAGAGATCAGGACTGAGCATGGCATGTGATCACTCCCATGGTCATTCAAAACAGTCCACCTTACAGCAAGGACTGATGACTGGGAGACAAGTGCCAAATCAATAGCAGTATCTGCATCGCCAGGCCTCATTGCCATTCTAGTCGGCCTACCATCATTTATGCAGACCACCTGGAAGTCCACCATGGCATCCGTAAGTGCAATTCCTTGTCGATTTTCTCCACTACTGTCCCAATCTCTGTTTCTCGCATTGAAGTCTCCACATATGAGTAGCCTATCACCTGGTAAGTCCTCTAATTCCTTAAGCCAGTCCCATTGTTCCTTTCTGACAAAACAGTCCACTGTGGCATATACATTTATGATGTTCCAACTTAAGCCACCAATCTCCATTTGTATACCCTGGACCTCTCTTGCACTGTGATTCCACTGGCTCAAGTCAAGTGCCACATGCTTTACTCCTTTCTTCACCAGCAGACCTTACCCATGTCTCTTCTGCCCAGTGGGGTTTATATAACTGACGTACCCAGGGCAATGGTATTTATCTGTATTTAACTCCTGGAGCATGAGGACATCAAAATCATATATTAGCCTCTCCAATACAGGACCTCTCTGCCTGGCACTACGACAGTTCCAGTATCCCACTCTTACATGGTTGAAACCTAGTCTCTCCACTTTTCGTCTTGTTCTCCTGGCGCCTGCCCTCCTATTTCTATGTCTTCTTCTCACACCATTTCCTCGCCTTCTCCCCCTCACCCTCTCTTCGCTAGCCGCTGAAAGATGTGTCAAGCGCAGAGCACGTGCTCCGTAGCTCCGGCGACGATTCCCGTGTTTAAATAAATCCATAGGCAAAGTTTGGATATTGCAGGAAAAAACGGTCACCCTAGCATTGCCTGCTTACTAGGGAAGGGGCAGGGGATGTCCCTCAGGAGTCCATACGCCTGGCGCCGCCCCGCCCGCATACCAGACGTTCCACGTTCACGACCAACTCACCCGTGGCCATTCAGTCCTCGGCACGTCGGTCCACCTTAAACTTAGGGGTTTATAATCGGAGTTTTCCATCTCCTAGATTGGCCGCTTTATTAGATAACGGGCCCAATCTACCCGGGGGCAAGAGATTCCAGCGCCTCATTCCTGGCGAACACAGAATATACATGTATACAGGGAACAAAACCAATGTAATAGTTGATAACTTGAAACTGTTGATGAATATCTTCCTATCGGACAAAAAACACTGTTCGTCCTAACGGACGAACAGGATTTCCACCATCTTGCCAGGGGAGCTCACCCCAATTTCTTGCCCATATTGTACACCTCGTCAATCTGATGTCCCGATTGTAAGCCTCCATAATCTGATGTTCTGGTTATAGAACCCCATAATCTGATGACCTGATTGTAAACCTTACCAATCTGATTTCCTGATTGTAGAACTCTACAATCTTATTTCATGATGTTAGTTACCAATCTGATGACCTGATTGTAGAACGCCACATTCTAATGTCCTGATTGCAAACCTCGCCAATATGATGTCCTGACTGCACATCTCTCCAATCAGATTTCCTGCTTGTACACCTCACCAGTAGGATGTCGTGATTGTGGCTATACACATTCTGATGCATTTATTGTAGAATCTGATACCCTGATTGCAGAATTCCACTATCTGATGCCCTGTTATAGAACTCCACAAACTGCTACCATGAATGTAGAACTCTACAAATTTATGCCCTGAAAGTAGAACTCTACATTCCAATGCCCTAAATGTAGAACGCCACAATCGGTTGTTTTGATAATAGAACTCGCCAATCTGATGCCCTGATTTTAGAACTCCACGATCTCATGTCCTGATTATGGAATTCCACAATCTGATGCCCTGATATTACACCTCGATAATTTGATGTCTTGAATGTAGATCTCCACAATCTGATGTCCTGATTGTGGAACTCCACAATCCGATGTCCTTATTTTACATCTCGCCAATCTGATGCCCTGATTGTAGAACTCCATAATCTGATGCCCTAGTTATAGAACTCTACAATCTGATACCCTGACATTAAAACTCCACAAACTGATGCCCTGAATATAGAACTTCACAATCTGATGCCCTGAATGTAAATCTCTACTATCTGATTGTCAGTATTGTGGATGGAGCATGATGCCATACCAGCACCGCTGGGCCAGGTCCGTGCTCCGCCAGCTGCATGAACCGGCATGTTGCCCTGAAGAAGAGGAACACTTCGGGCAGCACACCGAGTCTTGAGCGGCGGACTTATTCTCCTTATTTCTTGAGAAGGCTTTGGAAGTAGATGAATTGATAGTACGGACTATAGGAAGGTAGTAGATGTGTTGATAGTAAGGACTATAGGAAGGAAGTAGATGAACTGATAGTACGGACTATAGGAAGGTAGTAGATGAATTGATAGTACGGACTATAGGAAGGTAGTAGATGTGTTGATAGTAAGGACTATAGGAAGAAAGTAGATGAGTTGATAGTACGGACTATAGGAAGGTAGTAGATGAACTGATAGTAGTTAGTTAGTTAGTTAGTTAGTCGTGGTTCCAACTTCACGGCAACGGGTCGTCCCCATATTGCTCCGTTCCTGTGCCAGTGAATATCACAAAATGCTCCTCACTGCCCCATGTGAACAATGGAAAAGACAGGAGTGTCGGCAAGCCAACAGCCCGCACAGGTACACTGTGCATAATGCCGCCGCCAGAATACCAACACAAAAGTCCTCCACGAAAAATACAGTTCATCTGATAGTAAAGACTAGTTTATTTTAGTTTAGTTTTAGTTTTAGTTTAGTCGACGGATCAACATCACGGAACACGGATGTAACCCATAAGTGCTCCGTTCTCCTCCTAACTCAAACCGTCTGGAGAAACTCAGCTCAGTGCACAAACTCTGTAGCATCGGTGAGGGTCCTGAAATACTTTGGGTAGATTTTTAACTCGAAATTTAGCTCGGGGAGCGCCGTTAGGCTACTCTTCTTCGATTTCCAGCTGCCAAGGGATTTTTTACGCACGCAACAATACACACGAGCGTCCAATCTCACTACCCAGAGACCAGGGGAAATATTATTACTAGATGTTCATGAGAAAAATCCCGGTCACCACCGGGGCTTAAACCCAGGACCTCCAGCACTCGTGGCGGACACCATACCTTGAAACCACGCATCCCCCTAGTAAGGACTATAGGAAGGTAGTAGATGAGTTGATAGTACGGACTAGGTTAGTCAGTTAGTTAGTCGAGGTTCCAACTTCACGGCAACGGGTCGTTGATAGTGCGGACTAAAGGAAGGTAGTAGATGAATTGCTAGTACGGACTATAGGAAGATAACAGATGAATTGATAGTACGGACTATAGAAAGGTAGTAGATGAATTGATAATACAGACTATAGGAAGGTAAAAGATGAGTTGATAGTACGGACTATAGATAGGTAGTAGATGAATTGATAGTACGGACTATAGGAAGGTAGTAGATGAATTGATATTACGGACTATAGGAAGGTAGTAGATGAATTGATAGTACGGACTATAGGAAGGTAGTAGATGAATTGATAGTACGGACTATAGGAAGGTAGTAGATGAATTGATAGTACGGACTATAGGAAGGTAGTAGATGAGTTGATAGTACGGACTATAGGAAGGTAGTAGATGAATTGATAGTACGGACTATAGGAAGGTAGTAGATGAATTGATATTACGGACTATAGGAAGGTAGTAGATGAATTGATAGTACGGACTATAGGAAGGTAGTAGATGAATTGATAGTACGGACTATAGGAAGGTAGTAGATGAATTGATAGTACGGACTATAGGAAGGTAGTAGATGAATTGATATTACGGACTATAGGAAGGTAGTAGATGAATTGATAGTACGGACTATAGGAAGATAATAGATGAATTGATAGTACAGACTATAGATAGGTAGTAGATGAATTGATAGTAGGACTTAGTTAGTCAGTTAGTTAGTCAGAGGTTCCAACTTCACGGCAACGGGTCGTTGTTAGTAGGAACCATACGAAGGTAGTAGATGAGTTGATAGTACGGACTATAGAAAGGTAGTAGATCAGTTGATAGTACGGACTATAGAAAGGTAGTAGATGAGTTGATAGTACGAACTATAGAAAGGTAGTAGATCAGTTGATAGTACGAACTATAGAAAGGTAGTAGATCAGTTGATAGTACGAACTATAGAAAGGTAGTAGATCAGTTGATAGTACGAACTATAGAAAGGTAGTAGATCAGTTGATAGTACGAACTATAGAAAGGTAGTAGATCCGTTGATAGTACGACTATAGAAAGGTAGTAGATCAGTTGATAGTTACGGAACTATAGAAAGGTAGTAGATGAAGTTGATAGTACGGACTATAGAAAGGTAGTAGATGAATTGATAGTACGAACTATAGAAAGGTAGTAGATCAGTTGATAGTACGGACTATAGAAAGGTAGTAGATGAATTGATAGTACGGACTATAGAAAGGTAGTAGATGAATTGATAGTACGGACTATAGAAAGGTAGTAGATGAATTGATAGTACGGACTATAGAAAGGTAGTAGATGAATTGATAGTACGGACTATAGAAAGGTAGTAGATGAATTGATAGTACGGACTATAGAAAGGTAGTAGATGAATTGATAGTACGGACTATAGAAAGGTAGTAGATGAATTGATAGTACGGACTATAGAAAGGTAGTAGATGAATTGATAGTACGGACTATAGAAAGGTAGTAGATGAATTGATAGTACGGACTATAGAAAGGTAGTAGATGAATTGATAGTACGGACTATAGAAAGGTAGTAGATGAATTGATAGTACGGACTATAGAAAGGTAGTAGATGAGTTGATAGTACGGACTATAGAAAGGTAGTAGATGAATTGATAGTACGGACTATAGAAAGGTAGTAGATCAGTTGATAGTACGGACTATAGAAAGGTAGTAGATCAGTTGATAGTACGAACTATAGAAAGGTAGTAGATCAGTTGATAGTACGAACTATAGAAAGGTAGTAGATCAGTTGATAGTACGAACTATAGAAAGGTAGTAGATCAGTTGATAGTACGAACTATAGAAAGGTAGTAGATCAGTTGATAGTACGAACTATAGAAAGGTAGTAGATCAGTTGATAGTACGAACTATAGAAAGGTAGTAGATCAGTTGATAGTACGAACTATAGAAAGGTAGTAGATCAGTTGATAGTACGAACTATAGAAAGGTAGTAGATCAGTTGATAGTACGAACTATAGAAAGGTAGTAGATCAGTTGATAGTACGAACTATAGAAAGGTAGTAGATCAGTTGATAGTACGAACTATAGAAAGGTAGTAGATCAGTTGATAGTACGGACTATAGAAAGGTAGTAGATCAGTTGATAGTACGGACTATAGAAAGGTAGTAGATCAGTTGATAGTACGAACTATAGAAAGGTAGTAGATCAGTTGATAGTACGAACTATAGAAAGGTAGTAGATCAGTTGATAGTACGAACTATAGAAAGGTAGTAGATCAGTTGATAGTACGAACTATAGAAAGGTAGTAGATCAGTTGATAGTACGACTATAGAAAGGTAGTAGATCAGTTGATAGTACGAACTATAGAAAGGTAGTAGATCAGTTGATAGTACGAACTATAGAAAGGTAGTAGATCAGTTGATAGTACGAACTATAGAAAGGTAGTAGATGAATTGATATTACGGACTATAGGAAGGTAGTAGATGAATTGATATTACGGACTATAGGAAGGTAGTAGATGAATTGATAGTACGGACTATAGGAAGGTAGTAGATGAATTGATATTACGGACTATAGGAAGGTAGTAGATGAATTGATAGTACGGACTATAGATAGGTAGTAGATGAATTGATAGTACGGACTATAGATAGGTAGTAGATGAATTGATAGTACGGACTATAGATAGGTAGTAGATGAATTGATAGTACGGACTATAGATAGGTAGTAGATGAATTGATAGTACGGACTATAGGAAGGTAGTAGATGAATTGATATTACGGACTATAGGAAGGTAGTAGATGAATTGATAGTACGGACTATAGGAAGGTAGTAGATGAATTGATAGTACGGACTATAGGAAGGTAGTAGATGAATTGATAGTACGGACTATAGGAAGGTAGTAGATGAGTTGATAGTACGGACTATAGGAAGGCAGTAGATGAATTGATAGTACGGACTATAGGAAGGTAGTAGATGAATTGATATTACGGACTATAGGAAGGTAGTAGATGAATTGATAGTACGGACTATAGGAAGATAATAGATGAATTGATAGTACGGACTATAGGAAGGTAGTAGATGAATTGATAGTACGGACTATAGGAAGATAATAGATGAATTGATAGTACAGACTATAGATAGGTAGTAGATGAATTGATAGTATGGACTTAGTTAGTCAGTTAGTTAGTCGAGGTTCCAACTTCACGGCAACGGGTCGTTGTTAGTAGGAACCATACGAAGGTAGTAGATGAGTTGATAGTACGGACTATAGAAAGGTAGTAGATCAGTTGATAGTACGAACTATAGAAAGGTAGTAGATCAGTTGATAGTACGGACTATAGAAAGGTAGTAGATCAGTTGATAGTACGGACTATAGAAAGGTAGTAGATGAGTTGATAGTACGGACTATAGAAAGGTAGTAGATCAGTTGATAGTACGGACTATAGAAAGGTAGTAGATGAGTTGATAGTACGAACTATAGAAAGGTAGTAGATCAGTTGATAGTACGGACTATAGAAAGGTAGTAGATCAGTTGATAGTACGGACTATAGAAAGGTAGTAGATCAGTTGATAGTACGGACTATAGAAAGGTAGTAGATGAGTTGATAGTACGAACTATAGAAAGGTAGTAGATCAGTTGATAGTACGAACTATAGAAAGGTAGTAGATCAGTTGATAGTACGAACTATAGAAAGGTAGTAGATCAGTTGATAGTACGAACTATAGAAAGGTAGTAGATCAGTTGATAGTACGAACTATAGAAAGGTAGTAGATCAGTTGATAGTACGAACTATAGAAAGGTAGTAGATCAGTTGATAGTACGAACTATAGAAAGGTAGTAGATCAGTTGATAGTACGAACTATAGAAAGGTAGTAGATCAGTTGATAGTACGAACTATAGAAAGGTAGTAGATCAGTTGATAGTACGAACTATAGAAAGGTAGTAGATCAGTTGATAGTACGAACTATAGAAAGGTAGTAGATGAATTGATAGTACGGACTATAGAAAGGTAGTAGATGAATTGATAGTACGGACTATAGAAAGGTAGTAGATCAGTTGATAGTACGGACTATAGAAAGGTAGTAGATCAGTTGATAGTACGAACTATAGAAAGGTAGTAGATCAGTTGATAGTACGGACTATAGAAAGGTAGTAGATCAGTTGATAGTACGAACTATAGAAAGGTAGTAGATGAATTGATAGTACGGACTATAGAAAGGTAGTAGATGAATTGATAGTACGGACTATAGAAAGGTAGTAGATCAGTTGATAGTACGGACTATAGAAAGGTAGTAGTTTAGTTGATAGTACAGACAATAGGTAGGTAGAAGAAGAGTTGATAGTACAGACAATAGGAAGATAGTAGATGAGTTAATAGTACGGACAATAGGGGGATAGTAGATTAGTTGATAGTACGGACAACAGGGAGGTAGTAGTTGAGGTGATATGGTATCTCCGTCTGGGACTGCCGCTGGGTACCACCCACAGCTACCTTCTGTGCTGTCAGACCCCGCCTAGAACAAGGTTCAAATACCTGATCACAGGACCGCCAGTCAAGCGTGCTAGCCATTGCGTTACCATAGCTCCCTGTGGTTCATTGAATACAGAGAGAACAGGGAAAATCACCTGGTTCTTACGGCATTATCTTGAAACTGTAACAGTTTTTGTTTTTTTTTAAATACATTTAGTGGGCCCTCTCGTTTATGATAATTTTCTGAATAGCTAACTAACTAACTAACCAACTGACAATCATCATCACTGGCACCTTGCCGTCTTGACAGACGATAGTTTGTGCTTCAAAAAGGCATAATAACTTTTACCTATGGCGGTAGCGAATGTGACTGATAAGGCCAATTTGCGCTGTAAATGTTCGTTTACAGTGGGTGCATGTGAACACGTGGTCATTTCCATCTTACGTCTCACTCTGACAATCTAACTATCTAAATAACTAAATAACTAAATAAATAACCAATTAACTAATTAACTATCTAAATATGATTGATTGATTGATTTAGGAACCGACATCACAGCATTCGGGGCATTCCCATAAGCGCTCCGTCCCCATACTCAGCAGCCAGCGAAGAGTTCCAACACTAATAGTACCAGTAGCAACAATCTAACTAAATAACGAGAGCGAAACTCGAGTATAGTGCTTCCATAGTGACGTGGAATAGGCCTTAGGTGCATTCCAGAATACGATCAGCGTTGCCAGTAATGGGTTGTGCTCAATATTTAACTATTAACTAACTAACTGACTGACTGACTGACTGACCGACCGACCGACCAACTGACTGACTGACTGACTGACCGACCGACCGACCGACCGACCGACCGACCGACCGACCGACCGACTGACTGACTGACTGACTGACTAACCAAACAACTAATTAATTAACTAAATAAATAAATAACCATTTAAATAATTAACTGTCTAAATAAATAATTAACTACGTAAACAACTAAATACATTATTATCTAACTTGAATAACGAAGTCACAAACAATAGATTGCATGATTTATGGCCTGGCATATTTTGCTTCATCTCGTCAGGTACATACTGCAGAATTCACACAACATAAAGTAAATTAACTAGATAAATCCTTCAAGCTGAAATATACACATGTTCGAACAGTAATGTTAAACTGACTAACATGTCTTTCCGTGTGCACACATCTGGCTTGCGTTGATTGATCGTTATTGCTTTTGCAAACTTTAATAATACATACGTATTATCTAACTAACTAAATAAATAAATAACTAAATAGCTAATTATCTATCTAACTAGCTAATTAACTAGCTATCTTACTAACTATCTAAGTATCTAACTAACTAGCTAACTAACCGACATGTATGTGTTTAAATACACGCGGTTTAAATGCAAGGGAAACGATTTCATTCCATTGGTTTTTACCCCAAATGGACATGCCTCGTTCTAAATGTTGTTTGTCCATCAAGAATGATGATGATCATTCATTTCACCCAGTGGGGTTGAAACTATGGAGCCGTGAGTTTGAAGATGGCTGATAAGGCCTATTTTGGCTCGAAATGTTCTTTGACAATGTGGGCAAAGAATGCTTGACGTTCCAGGAGGAGGATCGCCTGCAGTGGTTTTTCTGTCCATTATTTTCTGCACAGCTCTTGCAGTCCTAGTTGCTTCTCAAGTGACTGCACCCTTATGTAATGATGAACGCCACGAATTACGGTCTTTAGCAGCAGTCTCCCAGGTGTCAACATGAATTCCAAAAGCTTTCGGTGAGATTTTCAGAGTGTCTTTAAAGTGTTTCCTCTGGCCGCCTTGGGAGCGTTTACCACAACGCAGCTCGAGGTAAAAAATTTGTTTAGGGAGCCTGTGATCTGGCATACGAGTTAAGTGACCAGCCTAGCGAATCTGATTTGTCATTAGTAGAGTGTGGATACTGGGCATGGACGCTCTTTCTAGAACTGCAGTATCTGGGGTCTTGTCTTGCCATTTAGTCTTCAATAGCTTCCTAAGGCAGACTATGTGGAAGTGGTTTAATTTCCTAGCATGTCGCTGATAAACAGTCCATGTTTCACAGGCATATAGCAGTGTGGATAATACAATTGCTTTATAGACTTTCAGCTTTGCTCGCAGGCTTATTCCATTTATGTCCCATACATTCTTGTACACTCTGCCAACGGCCGCACTGGCCTTGGAGATTCTTGCATTCACTTTGTCATCAGTTGTGGTAGCTTATGACACTGTGCTGCCAAGATAGGTGAGTTTGTCCACAACACTTAGTCTATGACCTTCACCTTGATATTCGGCACGGTGTGATTATTTCCTGGAGAAGGCTGGTACATAACTATGTTCCAAATAGTGGCCTGCTGAATTACCAACACCGCTGTTGGTAAGTAATGACCCCAGATATTCAAAATGTTTCATCACCTCCAAGTTTTCCTCATTAATATATATTTCTTTCTCCATATTAATTTGTATCAGATACGACCAATCTAGGAAGTTTTCACATGGGCCTGGCTTTATCTCGGCACAATATCTGTAGATTAGACAAAACTTTGCTACGAATTTACAATAACAGTATAATTGGAGGTGTTGCGATCTCTAATAATGGAAATAATTGGAAATCATAACACTCAAATGCTATGTGAACACCTATTACATTAGTCTTGTATGAAGATATAATTGCTGGCAATATTTTAATAAATGTGTACACACTTTTGTTTGGTTTTGTAAGCTTTGGTCATATAGTTTAGTCTCTAAGAAAGCACATACAAGTCATTTCATTGTTTCGTTAATATATTGAAGGATGTTGCTTTCTAGATTTAGGTCGTATGTTTATGACATTTGAGATTCAATGTTACAGGTCTTATATACATTAAAGCTGTATTTTTTACAGGTGCACTCAGCGTGCCTATTAAATACTAGAGATAAATCGTCTTGGTGTACATAAGTGCTCGTCCACAAATGTTGTTTCTATCTTATCAGGCCATCGTACTTTACTTTGTCCACCTTCCTATCTAAAATTCTGGATTCACTTCTCCGTATTCTTGTAAGACACAAAGGGGAGAGTTGAGAGCATGCATGAATTGTAACATGCGATTAAATAGTTTTTCTGTATCCACATCTTTCATATTATCATTTTTACTGCCACTTGATTTAAACATGTACAATATGAAAACTTGTGCATTGCTTAATTCGTCATGTTTATGTCAATTTTAGGAAATATCTTATTGAATTTCATTGATATTTGTTACGTTACACAGTGCAAATTAGCACAATTAAAACGGAGATTATGGTTATAACCAAAGAAAAAAACAACAACAAAGATTCATCTAAAACAGTATTTCTCAACCGGTGGGGAATTCCTCCCCAGGGGGGAATTTTAGGGTTTCCAGAAGGGGGGGGGGGGGGGGGGGGGGGGGGGGAATTAAGATTATTTCAAATCACTTTAATACAAGAACCGATTACTTGATATTGTTTTTCCCTTCATACTTTACGGTTCTGTACGTCTCACCCTTCTAAAATTCATTTTATAAAGTAGGTAGGCCAACAAATCACGTTTTATGTGGACGTCTAGACTTGGTTTAGTATGTGCTATTAAATTTAGCTTCCGTTATTACGTATACTGTCTAGAGGCGGGGCGGGAGGTGGGAATTTTAGTTAGGAAATACGACAAGGGGGGGGGGGGGATGACGTTCTGAAAATATGGTAAAGGGGAAACGGGCCAAAAACGGTTGAGAACCACTGATCTAACAGAACCACTCCTGAAACAAGTAAAGAACTTCAAGTGCTTAAGAAGTATAGTATCATCAAATGACAAATCAGAAGTCGAGATCGAAAATAGGTGCAATAAGGCAACCAACTCATTGGACAAATGGCACCAATACTAAAGAAGAAACATATATCAATAACTACTAAGAAAGCACTTTACAACACAATCTTCCTACCAACTCTATGCTACCAATGCCAAACCTGGACAATGACAGAAAAAGAGAAAAGAATAATCACAACAACAGAAATGATGTCCCTGAGAAGAATTCTCAACGTATCAAGAAGAGATAAGATCGGGAATGAAGAAATCAGGACTAAAGTGGGGGTTAAAGCAGCACTAGATTTTATTAGAAAGCAGCAAGTCAAATGGTTTGGCCATGCAAATAGGTTACCAGTCAACAGCATACCACAACAAGCAATGATGTACAGACCAGATGGAAACAGAGGAAGAGGCCGACCACGTAAACGTTGGACGGAGGGAATTGCAGAGTCCATGGGAATATCGATACATGAAGCCCATAATCGGGCACTCTCACGATGTTTATACTTCACCGCGACACCGCAAGGTACAAGAGGAACATGATGAGATGAGATGAGATGATTTTTTTAAATTTTTGTGAGGATGCTCACGACAGACATCAGTGTGTAGGTGTGTGTGATGTGTGTGTGTGTGTGCGTGTGTGTGTGTGTGATTAAACTTTTGTTCGTGGGTTTGTGATTGTAGATCTGTAGGACACAAATATGCTACAATTTACAACAATAACAGTAAAATAGGAGGTATTACAATTTCCTATAAGGGGAAATAATTGGAAATCTGAAAACTCAAATGTTTTATGAACAGATATTCCATTAGTCTTTTAAGAAGATATAATTGCTGGCAATATTTATATACAAGTGTGGTCTCTTCTGTTTTATTTTGTAAGATTTGGTCAAAAAGTTTAGTATCGAAGAAAGCGCATACAAGTCATTTCATTGCTTCGTTAATATTTTGAAGCATTATGCTATCTCGCTTTAGGTATTATATATGAGACATTTGGAATTCATCGTTAACAGTATATTTACCATTAGTCTTTATTTTTTACAGGTGCACTCAGTGTGCCTCATAAACGAAAGTCTGTTGCTAGAGTCCTCACAGTCATCGAACAGACACAGAAGGACAACATTCGTAAAATGTATCTCAAGAAATCCCACAAGCCCAAAGATCTCAGACAGAAGAAGACCAGAGTCATGCGTTGGGCTCTCACAACTTATGAGCTGACCTGCAACAGCAAGAATGAGCTCAGAAAACAGCGCATTTACCCTCTGAGAACATATGCTGTCAAGGAATTAAATTGTCATCATCATCATCATCTTCCACTTCTGCCGTCAAGAGTCGTAGGGAGGAATAATTTGCGTTCCAGCGCCCGGTGGACGGCACTGGATAGTGTCATTCTGTGTGGTTGTACAATGTCTTTGATGTCGCCAATCCATTTTCTTCTTGGACGTCCTCGTGGTCTCGCCGCAGATGATCTTTGATGTAAGGCCAGTGAGGGTAGTTGCTGATGTTGCATTCTAACTAATAATTTAATATTCTAATTAAATAGTAAAAACATTTTTTTTAAACAATACTCGCTATAAATTTTCTTGGTGTATATAGTGCTCTTCCACAAATGTTGTTTCTATCGTATCAGTCCACCGTACTTTACTTTGTCCACTTCCTACCTAAATTTCTGGATTTACTTCGCTTATATTCAACCCACCCCCTCAAACCCCAAATCCCTTCTTCGTCAATCGGACTCCCATTTTTTTGTAGAATGCCCACAATCTGATGTCCTGATAGTAGGAACTCCACAATCGGATGTCCTGACTGTAAAGCTCAACAATCTTTTGTCATGATTGCAGAAATCCACCCTCTGATGTCCTGTTGTATAACTCCACAATCTGATGTCCCGATTGTACACCTCACCAATCAGATATAATGATTGTAGAACTCCACACTCTGATGTCCTGATTCTACAACTCCACAATCTAATGTCCTGATCGTACCACAATCTGATGCCCTTATTGTAGAACTCCACATTCTGATATCCTGATTGTAGAACTCTATAATCTAATGTCCTGATTGTAAAAACTACACAATATGATGCCCTGACTTTCGAACTCCATAATCTGATGCCCTAATTGTACAACTCCACAATCTAATGTCCTGATTGTTGAACTCCACAATCTAATGTTCTGATTGTTCAACTCCACAATCTAATGTTCTGATTGTAGAACTTCACAATCTAATGTCCTGATTGTAGAACTCCACAATCTAATGTCCTGACTGTAGACTCCGCAATCTGATGTCCTGATTGTAGAACTCCACAATCTAATGTCCTGATTGTAGAACTCCACAATCTAATGTCCTGATTGTAGAACTCCACAATCTAATATTCTGATTGTAGAACTCCACAATCTAATGTCCTGATTGTAGAACTCCACAATCTAATGTTCTGATTGTTCAACTCCACAATCTAATGTTCTGATTGTAGAACTTCACAATCTAATTTCCTGATTGTAGAACTCCACAATCTAATGTCCTGACTGTAGACTCCGCAATCTGATGTCCTGATTGTAGAACTCCACAATCTGATGTCCTGATTGTAGAACTCCACAATCTAATTTCCTGACTGTAGACCTCCGCAATCTGATGCCCTGATTTTTACCAATGCCAATCAGATCCTTTGATTGTAGAACACTACCATATGATGCCCTGATTGTAGAACTCCACAATCTGATGCCCTCTTTGTAGAACTACAGAATCTGATGCCCTGGTTGTGCACCTCGCCAGTCAGATGCCCTGAACTGTAGAACTACCAAGCTTTGGGCGTAACATGAAAACAGCTCAGAGATCAAGTTCTGTTGGTTGGACATGCGTGGACGCGGGAACAAGCCACTGGGTGCCACGTCTGGTATGTATGATGGATGGGGCATGATGCCATACTGGCACCGCTGGGCCAGGTCCGTGATCCACCAGCTGCATGAACCGGCATGTTGTCCTGAAGTAGAGGAACGCCTCTGGCAGCACGCAGCGCCTTGAGCGGCGGACTTCTCTTTACTTCTGGAGAAGGCTTGGGCAGTTGAGTTGATAGTACAGACAAATGGAGGGTAGCGAATTAGTTGATAGTACAGACAAATGGAGGGTAATAGATGGTTTGATAGTCCGGAAAATAGGAAGGTAGTAGTTCTCTCCAAACTTCCATGACGGTTCAAGTGACCAAAATACGAGTATTTATTTATTTATTTATGTATTTATTTATTTATTTATTTATTTATTTATTATCGATTTAGTCCACACAACATGATTTTCTTGGCATCTGTAAAGAAGGTAGTTTGCCATTGCTTTCCTTCCTAGCAGTGACCATACTGGTCAGTGACCGCAGCCATTGTCTCCTCAAAAAAGAGATCCTATGCCTACCGTCGTGAAGGTGGAGATCATAACCTACAACTATCTGTCGGCTGCTCTTCATATTCATCCACCACCTGCATCCATGGCTTCACGTAACCCTGATCGGGGGGCTAAACGGGTACTCCACCTTGCCCAAGGCTGTCCCGTAGGCTAGCGGAGGGAAGGAGGCACCTTACTTCTCCTTTGATAGGGGATACCCCTACCCCGCTACCCTGCGTCACACTATTTTGAGCATGTTATGAGAAGAAATGATTTGGAGAACTTAGTGACAACTGGTAAGATCGAGGGGAACAGACCAAGGGGAAGACCTAGAAGCAAGTACCTGGATGGCATGGCCTTGTGGCATGGTCGCGACAGAAACACGGAGCTGATCCACGACTCTGGTGATCGAGTGAGATGGCAGAACATGACCGCCCACGCTTACCGGCATGGCACATGATGGATGGATGGATCGATTTAGTAGCCAACCTTCTACAATATTCAGTTCTTGTTGTATGGATGCATTTGTACTTTTCTGTATGCTAGATTTTCTTAGAACTCGTCTATTATAGAGCAATGAAGGGTGCACCCAAGTATGATGGTGTTACCATCAAAACTCGGATTATGGGTGTCTATGTGTTGTTATGAGGCGAGTCCCAAAGTCTGGGCGAACTGATATGTCTGCGCTCACATACATACATCTACACCGATCAACAAACATTCATACAGTAATATACATACACATGTGCATGGTATATATGAGACAGGAGAGACAGACAGACAGAGAGAGAGAGAGAGAGAGAGAGAGAGAGAGAGAGAGAGAGAGAGAGATATTAGTATCGTTCCTGTGACCTGCAACATGGGATATACGGAGTAGGACGGTCTACAAATACGAGGTTTCACTCATACTGTACCCTATCAAATAGGGTCACGAATATGAGCCGATTCTCTATATTTTTGCGGTGTTTGGCCCCGGACGAGCAAGACTGGATGGCAGTGACTGGACATTGGAAGCACCATGGTGATTTGCGCTGTTGAAATGGGTGGAGACCGGCTTAGGGGCGTTATGATGGATGTCCAGCAGATGTTGGCGGAATATGTCGGCTAGTTTGAGGCCACTCTCACCAATATACTTCATGTCAACCCATTTGCAAATGATGGCATAAAAAATGCGACTAGAGCAGGAAAATTCTTCCTTGATGCAAAAACTCCTGTTGGGGAATAGCACCACTGGGGTGTGTACCACATGTGGGCATGTCTTGCAACGAGGTCTTAGGCAAGCCTTAGTACCTAATTGTGATGGTGGAGGTGGAGAGCCCTGAAACCTATTGGTGACGGGTACATCTTTGAGGTTACGGTCACGTCTTTATGCCACTAGTGGTTTCTCTGAGAATATAGCGCTAGTAGTCGGATCAGCTTGAAGGATAGACAGATGTCGAAAGAGGATATTTTTGACTGAATTTTTGTGCGAATGGTAGGTAAGAGAGAGTACCGGTCGAAGGTTTTGTGGTTTAGGCACTCAGGTGAGAGCCTCTGCGCGGCTAATAGGTAGAGCGCGGCGGGATGCTGACGATATGACTTGATCAGGATAGTCACGGAGTCTGAAGAAATCTACCATCTCGTATGCCCTGTGGCGAAAATCCTCATCATCCTGGCATATTCGTCGAAGACGCTGAAGTTGAGAGTAAGGAATTGCGTCTTTACAGGCCGGAGGGTGAGAAGAGGTGTAGAGTAGAAAGGCGTGGGAATCAGTCGGTTTATAGTAGACCGTCGTGGTGAGACCATGGGTCACAATGGAAACCGTAAGGTCTAAGAAATTGACGGACGACGAAGAAATATGGGAAGTGAGTTTGATAGTAGGATGAAAATTGGAGAAGAAGTCTATGAATGTTTCGAGATCGCTTAATTGCATATTAGTGACACCAACACAATCATCAATGTACCGCCTGTATAGTTCAGGAACTCTGCCATTGTATGATTGCCATATTTGGTGCTCAAGGTGGCCCATGAAGAGGCAGGCATAGCTCGGACCCATTTTAGTACCCATGGAAACCCCACTGATCTGATGGAAGTACTGGCCATTAAACTCAAATGAGTTGAGAGTAAGAACCAGTTCTGCCAAACGTAGAATAGGCTCAGTGGCAATGGTGGGGTTTAGGCGCCTGTCAAGGACGAATTTCAAAGCTGAGAAGCTATCATTGTGTGGAATCGAAGTATACAATGAGGCCACATCAAGGGTGAAGTTATGGTACTGGTTGTCAGACGTGAATGTAAAAGATTCAAACGTCGCTATCGCATGGTTGGTGTCTTTCAAATATGATGGGAGATCACCAACCAGCGGTTGAAAAATGCTGTCTAAGAACCCGGATATGTGCTCAGTAGGGCAAGCACAGGCTGATACGATCGGTCTGCCCGGATTATTCAGTTTGTGTGTTTTGGGCAGCATATAAAACGTCGATCTACCCAAACAGCTGCCGTGGATGTTTAAGGACTTGGCTGCTGGGGGGGGGGGGGGGGGAGTAGCCCTTGTTGGATCAGCGTAGAAGTGGCCAGTTTGCCTTGGTGGTTATTGTCGACAGAGCCATCTGTAGGGCATGGTTGGTAGAAAGACGAATCCCCGAGTTGTTTGTGTCCTTCTGCAATGTAAAGATCCTTCCGCCAAACCACGACTGCTCACCCTTATCGGCGGTTTGATGATGATGTCATCTCGACGTTGAAGCTGGGTCAGCGCTAACCTTTCATCTGAAGTAAGGTTCGAACGTCTGAGTGGTGGTGGCCGCAGTTTTTGAATGTCAAAAAGGAACTTCTCAATGTACAGATCGAGAGTCTCCGAAGACCAAGGGCCTTGGCAAACACAGAAAATCCGTCCGGTGGGGTTGAAGGGGCGGTACTGCTAGTCTTAGTGCTGAAGAAATGTCTCAGTCTGAGAGTACGATGAAACCGGTTGTCTTCCTGCAATAATGTGTATCGGTCGACGGATGGGCGTAAGGGAATGAAACACAGGACTTTTTTTCAAAACAGACCTCTCACATTCTGACAAAGGCAGATCGGGAGGAATACAGACTACAAGACTGATGGGCCTATGGTCAACTGGCTGGGTTGATTGGAGAATAGCGGGCAATTGGGAGCGAAGATCTGCCAATGTGGCGTGTTTGGCCGCAGATAGGGATTTGTATATTGCATTGTTGGAGGTATTGATAATACATCGGATGACACATTATCACTGGGAAACTGGGCCGTTACACCCACCACCCAGACCTCACCCCTCTCCCTCGGCGGTGTATATAAGGCGATAACGGTGACATTCTTAGCGATACACTTTCGGATTGCCAGGTCAGTAGGAACATTTTTACAAATTTTTATTTTCTCTTCGTTGCTTTCATTTTTTCGTCTTTTTGTTCTTCTCATCCCGTCGTCACGCCTCAATAAAGTTACCGGAGGGTCTTCTCCGTGGCTATGTGCTGTGTTTTGTGTGTGTATTTGTTTGCTGATAAAGGCCAGTCGCCGCACTGTATGTGTCGTAATTCTGTTATGTAAAGCTGCACTACTTTCTGTCATTTTATATTGTAAGAAACTAAGAGAGAGGTTGAGAGAGTTGAAAGAATGCACGTAATGTAACATGCTACTACATATTTTTTTCTGCATCCCCATCTTTCATATTATAATTTTTACTGCCACTTAATTTTAACATTCACAACATGAAAATTTTGTCACTGCCTATTTCCTCATGTTTATGTAAATCTTAGGAAATATCTGATTGAACTGCATTAATATTGTTTTACGTTACACAATGCATATTAGCACAAGTAAAACTGAGATTAGGGCTATAACCAAAGAAGAAAAAGAAGAAAACAACTAAGATTCATCTAAAAGAATCACCCCTGAAACAAGTAAACGTAAACTTTCCAAGACATCAACAACAGCAAAATATGCTGGTGTCGACTGCAAACGTCCTGTACAGGATATGCAACAAAATTGGCCTGGAAGCCCAGGTCGTTTAAAAAGGTGAAGCCGACCCGATATTGGTGGATCCCGTGAACCTATGGCAGGCCATCTACTAGACATTAACTAGGTCAGTGGTGAAGGATAATATATCGCCACATGTGACTGTCCATTTGAACAGAAGGACGATATGTCGCCATAATAGAGATATCGTGTTCTTTTAATCGTGGCATCTTCCGCAATGTCAGTGCACAGTGAAGGGAAATTTACATTATAATACTCGTTCATTTGATTGAGTACCATGTTTGATCCAAACCTGGTTTTTGTTTGGCACTGAATCAGTTAATTGTTTCAGTGCAGAGGGTTAATGTATCGCCAAATGTAACCTCTCATTCTGATATCATGATTTTAGAACTCTACAGTCTGATGTCCTGAGTGCACACCGCGCCAGTCTAATGCCTTGACTGTAGAACTCCACAATCTGATGTCGTGATAGTCGAACTCCACAATCTGATGTCCTGATTGAAGAACTCCACAAGCTGGTGTCATTGCGGTACTCCAAAATCCGATGTGCTGATTGTACAACTCACAATCTGATGCCTGTATTGTACACCTCGTCAATCTGATGTCCCGATTGTAGGCCTCCATAATCTGATGACCTGGTTGTACACCTTACCAATCTGATTTCCTGATTGTAGAACTCTACAATCTTATTTCATGATGTCAGCTACCAATCTGGTGACCTGATTGTAGAACGCTAAATTCTGATGTCCTGATTGCAAACCTCGCCAATTTGATGTCTTGATTGTACACGTCGCCAATCTGATGTCCTGATTGCACACCTCTCCAATCAGATGTCCTGATTGTACACCTCGCCAATCTGATGTCCTGATTGTAGAAATACACATTCTGATGCATTGATTGTAGAACTGCACAATACTAATATCCTGAATGTAAAAGTCCACAATCTTGTGTCCTGAATGTAGAACTCCACAATCTAATACCCTGATTGTAGAATTCCACTATCTGATGCCCTGATTATAGAACTCCACAAACTGCTACCATGAATGTTGAACACTACAAACTGCTACCATGAATGTAGAACTCTACAAACTGTTACCATGAATGTAGAACTCTACAAACTGCTACCATGAATGTAGAACTCTATACAAACTGCTACCATGAATGTAGAACTCTACAAACTGCTACCATGAATGTAGAACTCTACAAACTGCTACCATGAATGTAGAACTCTACAAACTGCTACCATGAATGTAGAACTCTACAAATTTATGCCCTGAACGTAGAACTCCACAATCGGATGTTTTGATAATAGAACACGCCAATCTGATGCCCTGATTTTAGAACTCCACAATCTTATGTCATGTTTATGGAATTCCACAATCTAATGCCCTGATTTTACACCTCGATAATCTGATGTCTTGAATGCAGATCTCCACAATCTGATGTCCTGATTGTGGAAATCCACAATCCGATGTCCTTATTTTACATCTGGCCAATCTGATGCCCTGATTGTAGAACTCCACAATCTGATGCCATGGTTATAGAACTCTACAATCTGATACCCTGACTTTAGAACTCCACAAACCGATGCCCTGAATATAGAACTTCACAATCTGATGCCCAGAATGTAAAACTCCACTATCTGATTGTCAGTAAGGTGGATGGGGCATGATGCCATACCAGCATCGCTGGGCCAGGTCCGTGCTCCACCAGCTGCATGAACCGGCTTATTGCCCTGAAGAAGAGGAACGCCTCGAACAGGACACCGAGTCTTGAGCGGCTGACTTGGTCTCCTTATTTCTTGAGAAGGCTTTGGAAGTAGATGAATTGATAGTACGGACTATAGGAAGGTAGTAGATGAATTGATAGTACGGACTATAGGGAGATAGTAGATGAATTGATAGTACGGACTATAGGAAGATAGTAGATGAGTTGATAGTACGGACTATAGGAAGGTAGTAGATGACTTGATAGTACGGACTATAGGAAGATAATAGATGAGTTGATAGTACGGACTATAGGAAGATAGTAGATGAATTGATAGTACGGACTATAGGAAGATAGTAGATGACTTGATAGTACGGACTATAGGAAGGTAGTAGATGAATTGATAGTACGGACTATAGGAAGGTAGTAGATGACTTGATAGTACGGGCTATAGGAAGGTAGTAGATGACTTGATAGTACGGACTACAGGAAGGTAGTAGATGACTTGATAGTACGGACTATAGGAAGATAGTAGATGAGTTGATAGTACGGACTATAGGAAGATAGTAGATGAATTGATAGTACGTACTATAGGAAGATAGTAGATGAATTGATAGTACGGACTATAGGAAGACAGTAGATGAATTGATAGTACGGACTATAGGAAGATAGTAGACGAGTTGATAGTACGGACTATAGGAAGATAGTAGATGAATTGATAGTACGGACTATAGGAAGGTAGTAGATGACTTGATAGTACGGACTATAGGAAGATAGTAGATGAGTTGATAGTACGGACTATAGGAAGATAGTAGACGAGTTGATAGTACACACTATAGAAACGTAGTAGATGAGTTGATAGTACGGACTATAGGAAGATAGTAGATGAGTTGATAGTACGGACTATAGGAAGATAGTAGATGAGTTGATAGTACGGACTATAGGAAGGTAGTAGATGAGTTGATAGTACGGACTATAGGAAGGTAGTAGATGAATTGATAGAACGGACTATAGGAAGATAGTAGATGAGTTGATAGTACGGGCTATAGGAAGATAGTAGATCAATTGATAGTACGGGCTATAGGAAGATAGTAGATGAGTTGATAGTACGGACTATAGGATGATAGTAGATGAGTTGATAGTACGGACTATAGGAAGATAGTAGATGAATTGATAGTACGAACTATAAAAAGGTAGTAGATGAGTTGATAGTACGGACTATAGGAAGATAGTAGATGAGTTGATAGTACGGACTATAGGAAGGTAGTAGATGAGTTGATAGTACGGACTACAGGAAGATAATAGATGAGTTGTTAGTACGGACTATAGGGAGATAGTAGATGAGTTGATAGTACGGACTATAGGAAGATAGTAGATGAATTGATAGTAGGAACTATAGGAAGGTAGTAGATGAATTGAAAGTAGGAACTATAGGAAGGTAGTAGATGAATTGATAGTACGGACTATAGGAATGTAGTAGATGAATTGATAGTACGGACTATAGGAAGATAGTAGATGAATTGATAGTACGGAGTATAAAAAGATAGTAGATGAGTTGATAGTAGGAACTATAGGAAGATAGTAGATGAGTTGATAGGACGGACTATAGGAAGATAGTAGATGAGTTGATAGTAGGAACTATAGAAAGATAGTAGATGAGTTGATAGTACGGACTATAGGAAGGTAGTAGATGAATTGATAGTAGGAACTATAGGAAGATAGTAGATGAGTTGATAGTACGGACTATAGGAAGGTAGTAGATGACTTGATAGTACGGAAAATAGGAAGATAATAGATGAGTTGATAGTACGGACTATAGGAAGATAGTAGACGAGTTGATAGTACAAACTATAGAAACGTAGTAGATGAGTTGATAGTACGGACTATAGGAAGATAGTAGATGAGTTGATAGTACGGACTATAGGAAGATAGTAGATGAGTTGATAGTACGGACTATAGGAAGGTAGTAGATGAGTTGATAGTACGGACTATAGGAAGGTAGTAGATGAATTGATAGTACGGACTATAGGAAGATAGTAGATGAGTTGATAGTACGGGCTATAGGAAGATAGTAGATCAATTGATAGTACGGGCTATAGGAAGATAGTAGATGAATTGATAGTACGGGCTATAGGAAGGTAGTAGATGACTTGATAGTACGGACTATAGGAAGATAGTAGATGAATTGATAGTACGGACTATAGGAAGATAGTAGATGAATTGATAGTACGGACTATAGGAAGGTAGTAGATGAATTGATAGTACGGACTATAGGAAGGTAGTAGATGACTTGATAGTACGGGCTATAGGAAGGTAGTAGATGACTTGATAGTACGGACTACAGGAAGATAGTAGATTAATTCATAGTGCGGACTATAGGAAGGTAGTAGATGAGTTCATAGTACGGACTAGAGGAAGATAGTAGACGAGTTGATAGTACGGACTACAGGAAGATAGTAGATGAGTTGATAGTACGGACTACAGGAAGATAGTAGATGAGTTGATAGTACGGACTATAGAAAGATAGTAGATGAGTTGATAGTACGGACTATAGGAAGATAGTAGATGAATTGATAGTAGGAACTATAGGAAGATAGTAGATGAATTGATAGTACGGACTATAGGAAGATAGTAGATGAGTTGATATTACGGACTATAGGAAGATAGTAGATGAGTTGATAGTACGGACTATAGGAAGATAGTAGATGAGTTGATAGTACGGACTATAGGAAGATAGTAGATGAATTGATAGTACGGACTATAGGAAGATAGTAGATGAATTGATAGTACGGACTATAGGAAGGTAGTAGATGAGTTGATAGTACGGACTATAGGATGATAGTAGATGAGTTGATAGTACGGACTATAGGAAGATAGTAGATGAGTTGATAGTACGGACTATAGGAAGATAGTAGATGAGTTGATAGTACGGACTATAGGAAGGTAGTAGATGATTTGATAGTACGGACTACAGGAAGATAATAGATGAGTTGTTAGTACGGACTATAGGGAGATAGTAGATGAGTTGATAGTACGGACTATAGGAAGATAGTAGATGAATTGATAGTAGGAACTATAGGAAGGTAGTAGATGAATTGATAGTAGGAACTATAGGAAGGTAGTAGGTGAATTGATAGTACGGACTATAGGAATGTAGTAGATGAATTGATAGTACGGACTATAGGAAGATAGTAGATGAAGTTGATAGTACGGAGTATAAAAGATAGTAGATGAGTTGATAGTAGGAACTATAGGAAGATAGTAGATGAGTTGATAGTACGGACTATAGGAAGATAGTAGATGAGTTGATAGTAGGAACTATAGAAAGATAGTAGATGAGTTGATAGTACGGACTATAGGAAGGTAGTAGATGAATTGATAGTACGGACTATACGAAGATAGTAGATGAGTTGATAGTACGGGCTATAGGAAGATAGTGGATCAATTGGTAGTACGGGCTATAGGAAGATAGTAGATGAATTGATAGTACGGGCTATAGGAAGGTAGTAGATGACTTGATAGTACGGACTATAGGAAGGTAGTAGATGACTTGATAGTAAGGACTATAGGAAGATAGTAGATGAATTGATAGTACGGACTATAGGAAGGTAGTAGATGAGTTGATAGTACGGACTACAGGAAGATAGTAGATTAATTGATAGTGCGGACTATAGGAAGGTAGTAGATGAGTTCATAGTACGGACTAGAGGAAGATAGTAGACGAGTTGATAGTACGGACTATAGGAAGATAGTAGATGAGTTGATAGTACGGACTACAGGAAGATAGTAGATGAGTTGATAGTACGGACTATAGAAAGATAGTAGATGAGTTGATAGTACGGACTATAGGAAGATAGTAGATGAATTGATAGTAGGAACTATAGGAAGATAGTAGATGAATTGATAGTACGGACTATAGGAAGATAGTAGATGAGTTGATATTACGGACTATAGGAAGATAGTAGATGAGTTGATAGTACGGACTATAGGAAGATAGTAGATGAGTTGATAGTACGGACTATAGGAAGATAGTAGATGAATTGATAGTACGGACTATAGGAAGGTAGTAGATGAGTTGATAGTACGGACTATAGGATGATAGTAGATGAGTTGATAGTACGGACTATAGGAAGATAGTAGATGAATTGATAGTACGAACTATAAAAAGGTAGTAGATGAGTTGATAGTACGGACTATAGGAAGATAGTAGATGAGTTGATAGTACGGACTATAGGAAGGTAGTAGATGATTTGATAGTACGGACTACAGGAAGATAATAGATGAGTTGTTAGTACGGACTATAGGGAGATAGTAGATGAGTTGATAGTACGGACTATAGGAAGATAGTAGATGAATTGATAGTAGGAACTATAGGAAGGTAGTAGATGAATTGATAGTAGGAACTATAGGAAGGTAGTAGGTGAATTGATAGTACGGACTATAGGAATGTAGTAGATGAATTGATAGTACGGACTATAGGAAGATAGTAGATGAATTGATAGTACGGAGTATAAAAAGATAGTAGATGAGTTGATAGTAGGAACTATAGGAAGATAGTAGATGAGTTGATAGTACGGACTATAGGAAGATAGTAGATGAGTTGATAGTAGGAACTATAGAAAGATAGTAGATGAGTTGATAGTACGGACTATAGGAAGGTAGTAGATGAATTGATAGTAGGAACTATAGGAAGATAGTAGATGAGTTGATAGTACGGACTATAGGAAGGTAGTAGATGAATTGATAGTAGGAACTATAGGAAGATAGTAGATGTGTTGATAGTACGGACTATAGGAAGGTAGTAGATGAATTGATAGTAGGAACTATAGGAAGGTAGTAGATGAATTGATAGTAGGAACTATAGGAAGGTAGTAGATGAATTGATAGTAGGAACTATAGGAAGGTAGTAGATGAATTGATAGTACGGACCATAGGGAGATAGTAAATGAGTTGATAGTACGGACTATAGGAAGATAGTAGATGAGTTGATAGTACGGACTATAGGAAGATAGTAGATGAGTTGATAGTACGGACTATAGGAAGATAGTAGATGAGTTGATAGTACGGTCTATAGGAAGGTAGTAGATGAGTTGATAGTACGGACTATAGGAAGGTAGTAGATGAATTGATAGTACGGACTATACGAAGATAGTAGATGAGTTGATAGTACGGGCTATAGGAAGATAGTGGATCAATTGGTAGTACGGGCTATAGGAAGATAGTAGATGAATTGATAGTACGGGCTATAGGAAGGTAGTAGATGACTTGATAGTACGGACTATAGGAAGGTAGTAGATGACTTGATAGTACGGACTATAGGAAGATAGTAGATGAATTGATAGTACGGACTATAGGAAGGTAGTAGATGAGTTGATAGTACGGACTATTGGAAGATAGTAGACGAGTTGATAGTACGGACTATAGGAAGATAGTAGATGAGTTGATAGTACGGACTATAGGAAGATAGTAGATGAGTTGATAGTACGGACTATAGGAAGATAGTAGATGAGTTGATAGTACGGACTATATGAAGATAGTAGATGAATTTATATTAGGAACTATAGGATGATAGTAGATGAATTGATAGTACGAACTATAGGAAGATAGTAGATGAGTTGATAGTACGGATTATAGGAAGATAGTAGATGAGTTGATAGTACGGACTATAGGAAGATAGTAGATGAATTGATAGTACGGACTATAGGAATATAGTAGATGAGTAGATAGTACGGACTATAGGATGATAGTAGATGAGTTGATAGTACGGACTATAGGAAGATAGTAGATGAATTGATCGTACGAACTATAGAAAGGTAGTAGATGAGTTGATAGTACGGACTATAGGAATATAGTAGATGAGTTGATAGTACGGACTATTGGAAGGTAGTAGATGAGTTGATAGTACGGACTACAGGAAGATAGTAGATGAGTTGATAGTACGGACTATAGGGAGATAGTAGATGAGTTGATAGTACGGACTATAGGAAGATAGTAGATGAATTGATAGTAGGAATTATAGGAAGGTATTAGATGAATTGATAGTACGGACTATAGGAAGGTAGTAGATGAGTTGATAGTACGGACTATAGGAAGAAAGTAGATGAATTGATAGTAGGAACTATAGGAATGTAGTAGATGAATTGATAGTAGGAACTATAGGAAGGTAGTAGATGAATTAATAGTACGGACTCTAGGAAGGTAGTAGATGAATTGATAGTACGGACTATAGGAAGATAGTAGATGAATTGATAGTACGGAGTATAGGAAGATAGTAGATGTGTTGATAGTAGGAACTATACGAAGATAGTAGATGAGTTGATAGTAGGAACTATAGGAAAATAGTAGATGAGTTGATAGTATGGACTATAGGAAGATAGTAGATGAGTTGATAGTAGGAACTATAGGAAGATAGTAGATGAGTTGATAGTACGGACTATAGGAAGGTAGTAGATGAATTGTTTGTAGGAACTATAGGAAGATAGTAGATGAGTTGATAGTACGGACTATAGGAAGGTAGTAGATGAATTGATAGTAGGAACTATAGGAAGATAGTAGATGAGTTGATAGTACGGACTATAGGAAGGTAGTAGATGAATTGATAGTAGGAACTATAGGATGGTAGTAGATGAATTGATAGTAGGAACTATAGGAAGGTAGTAGATGAATTGATAGTAGGAACTATAGGAAGGTAGTAGATGAATTGATAGTACGGACCATAGGGAGATAGTAGATGAGTTGATAGTACGGACTATAGGAAGATAGTAGATGAGTTGATAGTACGGACTATAGGAAGATAGTAGATGAATTGATAGTACGAACTATAGGAAGATAGTAGATGAGTTGATAGTACGGACAATAGGAAGATAGTAGATGAGTTGATAGTAGGAACTATAGGAAGATAGTAGATGAGTTGATAGTATGGACTATAGGAAGATAGTAGATGAGTTGATAGTACGGACTATAGGAAGATAGTAGATGAGTTGATAGTATGGACTATAGGAAAGTAGTAGATGAATTGATAGTAGGAACTATAGGAAGATAGTAGATGAATTGATAGTACGGACTATAGGAAGGTAGTAGATTAATTGATAGTACGGACTATAGGAAGATAGTAGATGAGTTGATAGTACGGACTATAGGAAGATAGTAGATGAATTGATAGTACGGATTATAGGAAGATAGTAGATGAGTTGATAGTATGGACTATAGGAAGATAGTAGATGAATTGATAGTACGGACTATAGGAAGGTAGTAGATGAGTTGATAGTACGGACTATAGGAAGATAGTAAATGAATTGATAGTACGGACTATAGGAAGTTAGTAGACGAGTTGATAGTACGGACTATAGGAAGATAGTAGATGAGTTGATAGTTCGGACTATAGGAAGGTAGTAGATGAGTTGATAGTACGGACTATAGGAAGATAGTAGACGAGTTGATAGTACGGACTATAGGAAGATAGTAGATGAGTTGATAGTAGGAACTATAGGAAGATAGTAGATGAGTTGATAGTACGGACTATAGGAAGATAGTAGATGAGTTGATAGTACGGACTATAGGAAGGTAGTAGATGAATTGATAGTACGGACTATAGGAAGGTAGTAGATGAATTGATAGTACGGACTATAGGAAGATAATAGACGAGTTGATAGTACGGAATATAGGAAGATAGTAGATGAATTGATAGTACGAACTATAGGAAGATAGTAGATGAGTTGATAGTACGGACTATAGGAAGATAGTAGATGAGTTGATAGTACGGACTATAGCAAGATAGTAGATGAATTGATAGTACGGACTATAGGAAGATAGTAGATGAGTTGATAGTACGGACTACAGGAAGATAATAGATGAGTTGTTAGTACGGACTATAGGGAGATAGTAGATGAGTTGATAGTACGGACTATAGGAAGATAGTAGATGAATTGATAGTAGGAACTATAGGAAGGTAGTAGATGAATTGATAGTAGGAACTATAGGAAGGTAGTAGATGAATTGATAGTACGGACTATAGGAATGTAGTAGATGAAGTGATAGTACGGACTATAGGAAGATAGTAGATGAATTGATAGTACGGAGTATAAAAAGATAGTAGATGAGTTGATAGTAGGAACTATAGGAAGATAGTAGATGAGTTGATAGTACGGACTATAGGAAGATAGTAGATGAGTTGATAGTAGGAACTATAGAAAGATAGTAGATGAGTTGATAGTACGGACTATAGGAAGGTAGTAGATGAATTGATAGTAGGAACTATAGGAAGATAGTAGATGAGTTGATAGTACGGACTATAGGAAGGTAGTAGATGAATTGATAGTAGGAACTATAGGAAGATAGTAGATGTGTTGATAGTACGGACTATAGGAAGGTAGTAGATGAATTGATAGTAGGAACTATAGGAAGGTAGTAGATGAATTGATAGTAGGAACTATATGAAGGTAGTAGATGAATTGATAGTACGGACCATAGGGAGATAGTAAATGAGTTGATAGTACGGACTATAGGAAGATAGTAGATGAGTTGATAGTACGGACTATAGGAAGATAGTAGATGAGTTGATAGTACGGACTATAGGAAGATAGTAGATGAGTTGATAGTACGGTCTATCGGAAGGTAGTAGATGAGTTGATAGTACGGACTATAGGAAGGTAGTAGATGAATTGATAGTACAGACTATACGAAGATAGTAGATGAGTTGATAGTACGGGCTATAGGAAGATAGTAGATCAATTGGTAGTACGGGCTATAGGAAGATAATAGATGAATTGATAGTACGGGCTATAGGAAGGTAGTAGATGACTTGATAGTACGGACTATAGGAAGGTAGTAGATGACTTGATAGTACGGACTATAGGAAGATAGTAGATGAATTGATAATACGGACTATAGGAAGGTAGTAGATGAGTTGATAGTACGGACTATTGGAAGATAGTAGACGAGTTGATAGTACGGACTATAGGAAGATAGTAGATGAGTTGATAGTACGGACTATAGGATGATAGTAGATGAGTTGATAGTACGGACTATAGGAAGATAGTAGATGAATTGATCGTACGAACTATAGAAAGGTAGTAGATGAGTTGATAGTACGGACTATAGGAAGATAGTAGATGAGTTGATAGTACGGACTATAGGAAGGTAGTAGATGAGTTGATAGTACGGACTACAGGAAGATAGTAGATGAGTTGATAGTACGGACTATAGGGAGATAGTAGATGAGTTGATAGTACGGACTATAGGAAGATAGTAGATGAATTGATAGTAGGAATTATAGGAAGGTATTAGATGAATTGATAGTACGGACTATAGGAAGGTAGTAGATGAGTTGATAGTACGGACTATAGGAAGATAGTAGATGAATTGATAGTAGGAACTATAGGAATGTAGTAGATGAATTGATAGTAGGAACTATAGGAAGGTAGTAGATGAATTAATAGTACGGACTCTAGGAAGGTAGTAGATGAATTGATAGTACGGACTATAGGAAGATAGTAGATGAATTGATAGTACGGAGTATAGGAAGATAGTAGATGAGTTGATAGTAGGAACTATACGAAGATAGTAGATGGGTTGATAGTAGGAACTATAGGAAGATAGTAGATGAGTTGATAGTACGGACTATAGGAAGATAGTAGATGAGTTGATAGTAGGAACTATAGGAAGATAGTAGATGAGTTGATAGTACGGACTATAGGAAGGTAGTAGATTAATTGATTGTAGGAACTATAGGAATATAGTAGATGAGTTGATAGTACGGACTATAGGAAGGTAGTAGATGAATTGATAGTAGGAACTATAGGAAGATAGTAGATGAGTTGATAGTACGGACTATAGGAAGGTAGTAGATGAATTGATAGTAGGAACTATAGGAAGGTAGTAGATGAATTGATAGTAGGAACTATAGGAAGGTAGTAGATGAATCGATAGTAGGAACTATAGGAAGGTAGTAGATGAATTGATAGTACGGACCATAGGGAGATAGTAGATGAGTTGATAGTACGGACTATAGGAAGATAGTAGATGAGTTGATAGTACGGACTATAGGAAGATAGTAGATGAATTGATAGTACGAACTATAGGAAGATAGTAGATGAGTTGATAGTACGGACAATAGGAAGATAGTAGATGAGTTGATAGTAGGAACTATAGGAAGATAGTAGATAAGTTGATAGTATGGACTATAGGAAGATAGTAGATGAGTTGATAGTACGGACTATAGGAAGATAGTAGATGAGTTGATAGTATGGACTATAGGAAAGTAGTAGATGAATTGATAGTAGGAACTATAGGAAGATAGTAGATGAATTGATAGTACGGACTATAGGAAGGTAGTAGATTAATTGATAGTACGGACTATAGGAAGATAGTAGATGAGTTGATAGTACGGACTATAGGAAGATAGTAGATGAATTGATAGTACGGATTATAGGAAGATAGTAGATGAGTTGATAGTATGGACTATAGGAAGATAGTAGATGAATTGATAGTACGGACTATAGGAAGGTAGTAGATGAGTTGATAGTACGGACTATAGGAAGATAGTAGATGAATTGATAGTACGGACTATAGGAAGTTAGTAGACGAGTTGATAGTACGGACTATAGGAAGATAGTAGATGAGTTGATAGTTCGGACTATAGGAAGGTAGTAGATGAGTTGATAGTACGGACTATAGGAAGATAGTAGACGAGTTGATAGTACGGACTATAGGAAGATAGTAGATGAGTTGATAGTACGGACTATAGGAAGATAGTAGATGAGTTGATAGTACGGACTATATGAAGATAGTAGATGAATTTATATTAGGAACTATAGAATGATAGTAGATGAATTGATAGTACGAACTATAGGAAGATAGTAGATGAGTTGATAGTAAGGATTATAGGAAGATAGTAGATGAGTTGATAGTACGAACTATAGGAAGATAGTAGATGAATTGATAGTACGGACTATAGGAAGATAGTAGATGAGTTGATAGTAGGGACTATAGGATGATAGTAGATGAGTTGATAGTACGGACTATAGGAAGATAGTAGATGAATTGATCGTACGAACTATAGAAAGGTAGTAGATGAGTTGATAGTACGGACTATAGGAAGATAGTAGATGAGTTGATAGTACGGACTATAGGAAGGTAGTAGATGAGTTGATAGTACGGACTACAGGAAGATAGTAGATGAGTTGATAGTACGGACTATAGGGAGATAGTAGATGAGTTGATAGTACGGACTATAGGAAGATAGTAGATGAATTGATAGTAGGAATTATAGGAAGGTATTAGATGAATTGATAGTACGGACTATAGGAAGGTAGTAGATGAGTTGATAGTACGGACTATAGGAAGATAGTAGATGAATTGATAGTAGGAACTATAGGAATGTAGTAGATGAATTGATAGTAGGAACTATAGGAAGGTAGTAGATGAATTAATAGTACGGACTCTAGGAAGGTAGTAGATGAATTGATAGTACGGACTATAGGAAGATAGTAGATGAATTGATAGTACGGAGTATAGGAAGATAGTAGATGAGTTGATAGTAGGAACTATACGAAGATAGTAGATGAGTTGATAGTAGGAACTATAGGAAGATAGTAGATGAGTTGATAGTACGGACTATAGGAAGATAGTAGATGAGTTGATAGTAGGAACTATAGGAAGATAGTAGATGAGTTGATAGTACGGACTATAGGAAGGTAGTAGATGAATTGATTGTAGGAACTATAGGAAGATAGTAGATGAGTTGATAGTACGGACTATAGGAAGGTAGTAGATGAATTGATAGTAGGAACTATAGGAAGATAGTAGATGAGTTGATAGTACGGACTATAGGAAGGTAGTAGATGAATTGATAGTAGGAACTATAGGAAGGTAGTAGATGAATTGATAGTAGGAACTATAGGAAGGTAGTAGATGAATTGATAGTACGGACTATAGGAAGGTAGTAGATGAGTTAATAGTACGGACTATAGGAAGATAGTAGATGAATTGATAGTACGGACTATAGGAAGTTAGTAGACGAGTTGATAGTACGGACTATAGGAAGATAGTAGATGAGTTGATAGTTCGGACTATAGGAAGGTAGTAGATGAGTTGATAGTACGGACTATAGGAAGATAGTAGACGAGTTGATAGTACGGACTATAGGAAGATAGTAGATGAGTTGATAGTAGGAACTATAGGAAGATAGTAGATGAGTTGATAGTACGGACTATAGGAAGATAGTAGATGAGTTGATAGTACGGACTATAGGAAGGTAGTAGATGAATTGATAGTACGGACTATAGGAAGGTAGTAGATGAATTGATAGTACGGACTATAGGAAGATAATAGACGAGTTGATAGTACGGAATATAGGAAGATAGTAGATGAATTGATAGTACGAACTATAGGAAAATAGTAGATGAGTTGATAGTACGGACTATAGGAAGATAGTAGATGAGTTGATAGTACGGACTATAGCAAGATAGTAGATGAAATGATAGTACGGACTATAGGAAGATAGTAGATGAGTTGATAGTACGGACTATAGGATGATAGTAGATGAATTGATAGTACGGACTATAGGAAGATAGTAGATGAATTGATAGTACGAACTATAGAAAGGTAGTAACTATTAACTAACTAACTAACTAACTAGCTAACTAACTAACTAATTAACTAACTAACTAGCTAACTAACTAACTAACTAACTAACTAATTAACTAACTAATTTACTAACTAACTAACTAACTATTAACTAACTAACTAACTAACTACTAACTAACTAACTAACTAACTGACTGACTGACTGACTGACCGACTGACTGACTGACTGACTAACCAAATAACTAATTAATTGACTAAATAAATAAATAACCATTTAAATAATTAACTCTCTAAATAAATAATTAACTAGGTCAACAACTAAATAAATTATAATCTAACTTGAATATCGAAGACACAAACAATAGATTGCATGATTTATTGCCTGGCATATTTCGCTGCATCTCTTCAGATACATACTGCAGAATTCACACAACATAAAGTAAATTAACTAGATAAATCCTTCAAGCTGAAATATACACATGTTCACACAGTAATGTTAAGCTGACTAACATATCTTTCCGTGTGCACACATCTGGCTTGCGTTGATTGATCGTTATTGCTGTTGCAAACTTCAACAATACATACGTATTATCTAACTAATGAAATAAATAAATACCTAAATAGCTAATTATCTATCCAACTAGCTAATTAACTAGCTATCTTAGTAACTATCTAAGTATCTAACTAACTAGCTAACTAACCGACATGTATGTGTTTAAATACAAGCGGTTTAAATGCAAGGGAGACGATTTCATTAAATGGGTTTTTACCCCAAATGGACATGTCTCGTTCCAAATGCTGTTTGTCCATCAAGAATGATGATGACCATTCATTTCATCCAGTGGGGTTGAAAGTATGGAGCCGTGAGTTCTAAGATGGCTGATAAGGCCTATTTTGCCTCGAAATGTTCTTTGACAATGCGGGCAAAGAATGCTTGACGTTCCAGGAGGAGGATCGCCTGCAGTGGTTTTTCTGTCCATTCTTTTCATCACAGCTCTTGCAGTCCTGGTTGCTTCTCAAGTGACTGCATCCTTATGTAATGATGAACGCCACGAATTACGGTCTTTAGCAGCAATCTCCCAGGTGTTAACATTAATTCCAACACCTTTCGATGAGATTTTCAGAGTGTCTTTAAAGTGTTTCCTCTGGCCGCCTTGGGAGCGTTTACCACAAAGCAGCTCGCAGTAAAATAATTTGTTTAGGCAGCCTGTGATCTGGCATACGAGTTAAGTGACCAGCCCGTGGAATCTGATTTTTCATTAGTAGAGTGTGGATACTGGGCATGAACGCTCTTTCTAGAACTTCAGTGTCTGGGATCTTGTCTTGCCATTTAATCTTCAATAGCTTCCTAAGGCAGACTGTGTGGAGGTGGTTTAATTTCCTAGCATGTCGCTGATAAACAGTCCATGTTTCACAAGCATATAGTAGTGTGGATAATACAACTGCTTTATAGACTTTCAGCTTTGCTCGCAGGCTTATTCCATTTCTGCCCCATACATCCTTGTACACTCTGCCAAAGGCCGCGCTGGCCTTGGAGATTCTTGCAGTCACTTTGTCATCAGTTGTGGCAGCTTGTGACACGGTGCTGCCAAGATAGGTGAATTTGTCCACAACACTTAGCCTATGACCTTCACCTTGATATTCGGCACGGTGTGATTATTCCCTGGCGAAGGTTGGTACATAACTATGTTCCAAATAGTGGCCTGCTGAATTACCAACACCACTGTTTGTAACTAATGACCCCATATATATTTGAAATGTTTCATCACCTCCAAGATTTCCTCATTAACATATATTTCTTTCTCCATATTAATTTGTATCAGATATGACCAATCAAGATAGTTTTCACTTGGGCCTGGCTTTATCCAGGCACAATATCTGTAGATTAGACAAAACTCTGCTACGAATTTACAATAAGAGTATAATTGGAGGTGTTGCGATTTCTTATAAGGGAAATAACTGGAAATCGTAACACTCAAATGCTATGTGAACACCTATTGCATTAGACTTGTATGAAGATATAATTGCTGGCGATATTTTAAGAAATGTGTATACACTTTTGCTTGGTTTTGTAAGCGTTGGTCATATAGTTTAGTCTCTAAGAATGCACATACAAGTCATTTTATTGTTTCGTTAATATATTGAAGAATGTTGCTTTCTAGCTTTAGGTCGTATGTTTATGACATTTGAGAATCAATGTTACATGTCTTATTTACTTTAAAGCTATATTTTTTACAGGTGCACTCGGTGTGCCTATTAAATACTAGAGATAAATCGTCTTGGTGTACATAAGTGCTCGTCCACAAATGTTGTTTCTATCTTATCAGGCCATCGTACTTCACTTTGTCCACCTTCCTAGCTAACATTCTGGATTCACTTCTCTTGTATTCTTGTAAGAAACAAGGGAGAGAGTTGAGAGCATGCATGTATTGTAACATGCTATTACATAGTTTTTCTGTATCCTCATCTTTCATATTATCATTTTTACTACCACTTGATTTTAACATGTACAATATGAAAACTTGTGCTCTGTTTGCTTCCTCATGCTTATGTCACTTTTAGGAAATATCTTATTTAATTTCATTGATATTTTTTACATTACACAGTGCAAATTAGCACAAGTAAAACGGAGATTAGGGCTATAACCAAAGAAAAAAAAACAACAACAAAGATTCATCTAAAACAGTAGTTCTCAACCGGTGGGGAATTCCTCCCCAGAGGGGAATTTTAGGGTTTCCAGAGAGAGAGAGGGGGGGGGGGGGGGGGGGATTAAGATTATTTCAAAATTACGTTAATACTAGAACCGATTACTTGATATTGTTTTTCCCTTCATACTTTACGGTTCTGTACGTCTCACCCTTCTAAAATTCATTTTATAAAGTAAGTAGGCCCACAAATCACGTTTTATGTGGACGTCTAGACTTGTTTTAGTATGTGCTATTAAATTTAGCTTCCGTTATTACGTATAATGTCTAGAGGCGGAGCGGGAGGGGGGGAATTTTAGGTAGGAAATACGAAAAGGGGGGGGGGGGGGAATGACGTTCTGAAAATATGGTAAAGGAGGGCACGGGCCAAATTTTTAAGTAGGAAATACGAAGGAGGGGGGGGGAGAGAGAGAGAGAGAATGACAGTAGTGTAGTAACGTGGTTATCCAGTCCTTTTGTGGTGGTGGTGGAAATCGATATTCCTCCTCAAAGGGCGATAACTCTTTTTTCCCCCAAAAAGGTAGGCGTGGTCTAGTGACTCATCATAGGTGGCGTGCGTGGTCAAGTAATTATAGGTACGACATAAAAAATACGACATGAAACATCAATAAAGAAAACAAACAAAAAGGTAACATTTTTCACACATATTTTATTGGTAGACAACATCTATTCGGTTACAACATCTAAAGCTTGCGTCGTTTACGTCCCAAAGGGATCAGCGGGATTTGATTACTGTAGAAAGCTGTCTGGTCATTCAGTGGCATGTCTTGACTGTAGTCATAGGTGGGCGGATCTGGTACGTCTAAGTTGTAGGTAGACTGGTCTTGATAAAACGTCACGGGGTCTTGAGTGTAGGTAGCCTGGTCTTTACTAGACACCTCGGGTGGTTGGTAAGTTAGTTTATCGAAATCCGCTAGAATGTCATCCTTCATTGATAGGAGAGACTCAAACTCGGCTCTCGTGAGTGTAATTCCCACCTTGGTCGGGTACTTGAGCTCAGAGACACCGAAATACTTGCGTAAATGGAGAGTCGTAGTGCCTCGGTATTGAGAAACTGTCGCCGCTTTCAAACCGTTGGCTAGTGGTCTGGGCATTTCAGCAGTTCTTGACATGAATATCCAGGTAGCTGTAGACATCTTGAGGGTGGTGGGCACGAAACACGAAGGTGGTCAGTTCGTCTCGTTTTATAGGACATAATTTATCGATTGATTTTAAACGTGTCTGGACTTGTCTTTTTCAACCACGGGCTAACCAATCGAAACACGAGGCGGTCATTCACGTGTTGTCTGTGACCAAACGGCTGCAGGATACGCGACAGGCTCGCGCCGCGGCATTTCATCACCAGAAAATACAGGGCGTACAGCCCGCAAGTGGCGTTATTGATGTCTTGTAACATACGGGTATTGTACATAGGTGATTGGTCCGAGTTACGTCGTATAAAGCGGATAATGTCGGCGTGTAATGGCGGCAAACCAAACGAATCGAAATATTCAAACTGACCTAGGCCATCGAAATATAGGGCGATCCAATGTGACCCAGAATAAACACTGGTGTCGGTGTTGACGATAAAAGCGGCTGGTTGTGTTCTATCAATGTGTCTAGGCAATTGATCTCTAGCACAGACGTTGACTAGCGAAAGGCGTCGAACAAACGGGTCAGACATGAGTAACTGTCTTAGGTGTTGGGTATCCATTATGCTACGTAATCGGTCAGCACTTGCCTTGTCTTGGAAATTTCTAGAACCGAATCGAGTTCCGCGTATATGATGACTTGTAGAGGTGCATCCGTTATAACGGCAAACTTAAGTTCCAGTGACAGTGGACCGGATTTGGCCAGTTCAAACTGCTCACCGTCTAATATACTGGGAGTCAGATCAAAAGCGTACAGAGCGAACCCTTGACTGAAACTCTCAAAATTGATACCATTCCCGACATCCTTACCGGTCAGACCGAGGGCCAAATTGGTACCATGGAAAGCTCGCGCATACTGACCTGTGGTATAATTCATGGTTAAGGGTTTGCCTGTGACACTACGCCCATCTACCATCAAACTCAAATAGTTTAACTGATAATGATTGAATATGAAGGGGTTAGTGTTTAGCTCGCCGTTGAAACACGACGCATTCACTAAACCGATCACCACCCGGGTCGGCGTCTGGCTGAGGAAGAGGTTATCTTGCGTGTGGGAAAACATACCTTTCGGGATAGAAAAGGTTTTTACCACTACCCTTTTAATGGGATACTTGGCATTGGCTCTCAATAAGGCTTTTTCATGAGCCAGAGAGATAGCTGGATTTAACTTAGCTTTCCTCACCAAGAGGGTGGCATGAGTAATGACACTTTTGTAACCACCGTTTACATCCGTGGCAATCAAATTAAAGACAGATTTTGAGGGGGTTAGTTTGATTTTGATATCGATCCCATTCAGCATGTACCTGTCCTGATTGAAAATATCGGAATGTAGACGGCCCATCATATCCATCGCCACACTAGAGCTGGCTAAAGATCGTCTTTTGGCTAGACCTTTATTGGTTTCACCCTTCGTGTCTGTCATATACAAAGGAGTATCTGGGTAGTATAGTGCTGAAGTCAGATGACTCTTTTTGGCCTCTGCACCATAATTCAGAAGAGCTTCCAAGTAGGCCCGGTACGGATACGAATTTTCACTCGGTGAAATAAGAGTGTCATTCAAAGACACGTCTACTTGAGAAAACAAACTATGCAAATAATAATTTATGGGACCGACTTCGGCGGTGCTCGGTAGGTCGTCACCATTGGGAAGTGTAACTTTGGCCCTCACGTGCAGAAAAGTATTAAACAAATCTATATAATCCTCTCCCACGCCAGAGATGGAGAACTCGATGGGTGCCCCATAGGCTAACGTGGCCAACGGATGAATCTCCACAAACTGTCCTTCTTCCACGGCCGTCTGGGTAGGTGGCACGCTAAACAAATCCAGACCAGAATGTAGGCACTCACACGACTTGGGATGTATTAACGCCATTACGAGAAAATATCCGAATGTCCCCGCTGGTGTTGGTGGTTCTTATGAGCCGATCGCTTTCTGCCGGCTGGTTTTATTCTTTTACTGGGCTGACCGGGCGGGGCGGCTCGTTTTCGTTTCCTGACGCCGCTACCTGATTGGCTGATATGTTGAGCAGCGCCCTGGAGCAGTCGTTGACCGGCGTCCCTGGCGTGTTCTTTGAAGGACTCGCCAACATTCCGACCGGCTAGGGCGTCTTGAGCCACCTGCAAACCCGTACCCAACCCTTCCCGCAAAAGGGCTTTGCCACCAGTCTTCAACCAAGGAAGAATTGTTCGACCAAGGCCACTAAAGAAACTACCAATTCCATGACCTCGCTGACTCCGACCACCCACAAAAACGGGTAGACCGCTGCCGGCTTGATTACAGAAATATTCCTCGTATAGTTTGGGATTGCGTCGGATTGGCACGTGTCTAACCATGGTTAAACCACCTCAAAACGTTTGTTGGTTCGAAAATGCAGCGTCACTACCGATGTCCCACCTGTGAATGGGATAGGTTTCCCCTGTTCGTCGGTTATAAGAGGCTCAATCGTGTCAAAGGAGAACCGACAGAGTGGAACGTAATGTGGTTTATCGTACAGCCTAAATACAGAGGTGGTGGATCTGTCTAGGACAGATAGAATCCGTAGTAATGGTACCAGCACAGCGCCGACCACACGCGAGGTGACAATGTCGGAATAGATAATTTGCTGGTCCAAATCTACTTCACCCAGGCCGGAAAGAACGGACGTCAGTCTCGCTGACGAGGGGACTTGTAAAATATCCACCAACTAAGTCTAATTTCAGCACCCTGTTCGTCTAGTGGGAAACGCGTCGATAGCACATAAAAACACATTTTAGTCTATTCGAGTTCTGAGAGTTTCCGGGCTCGAAAATGTAAAGTTAGCACTGAAGTCCCATCGTTGAGTGGTATCGTTTTTCCCGTCTCCGTAGTTAAAAGTATTTCCACCGTGTCGAAGGAGAATCGACTTAAGTGAACGTAGTGTGGTTTATCGTAGACACGATGCACTGACGGCAACAAGCGATCCAATATAGGGACAGTCCTTAGTAAAGGAACCATGGCGTCTCCGACTGGTCTGGCAGCTACGAGATCAGAATAGACGTAGATATTTTTAACGACGCTATCCATCTCCAATTCCACATTACCGTATAATAAGGCATTCTCGTCTGATAGAGTCGAGGTTGGAAAACCCAACATTTTTTTCAACCTCTCACTAATTTTAACGTGGGCGCCTTTTTCAAGTAGTTTCATTGCGACTTTGTTCCAAGGTGTACGTAGCGTGAATTTGATGTTTACTTTCTCGTCTACTTGGGTTTCGACACACAACTTATTCAACTCCTCGATGAAAGCTTCTGGGGTGGTGAACGGACCCGGTGGACATTCAAGGGTTACAGGTTCCAGACCACTACCTTTGGGCGGAAAGTACTGGATCCAAATTTCCCCCGACAAACCGTTAAAATACGTATTGGGGAATTGAATTTCGGCCAGGCCCACTTCGTATTGTTGACTCACCTCAATAGTCTGCGGCAACTTGACGAAAAAGTGACCTGGGTGGTTGTTCGGGAACACATCCGGGGCCGTAACACTCGGTAACACCAAATAAAAACTCATTGTTTATCTAGCTTAGGATTAGGTAGCATATAACCCAAACAACTACTCATTAGAGCGACCCACAGTTTGCCTTCTGCTGCGTCTGCGCTGCCTTGAGTCAGATTGAATAGTGACACAGCAATTACGCTATATATAACGAGGGTTTGGCAGATGAATACAATCTCTGGCCGCGGCACGCGTTGTCCAAAAAACGACCAGAACGAAGTTCTTTCCCCGTCCCTAGTCTGTGGACGCAACACCATATTATCCAGGTTGTCTTCGGCCATACCACTAGTCTCCATAGCTGGCTAGTTGCGTGTCGGCTATCCAACTGTTGAATGAATTGGGATAACCAAACCACTTGACTAAATACTCTTTACCACTACCTTTCCTCCACCTTTCTTGTAAGATGGTTTCAATACGATAAATTTCTTTATCACCCACCAATTGTATTTCTTCTCGGTAGAATGACCCTTTAAGTTCCTCTCCTGAATCGTCTTTTAGCACATACGTCACCGGACTAGTCTGGTTTATACGACTAAGGGTAAACAGTTCTTCTGTCCAACCCGACATATAACCTTTTTTAAAAGGTTGTTGGCTTTGAGCTAACCTGACACGATCGCCGGCTGTGAAATACACTTTTCTTGATGCGTCTGTTTTATGATATAAATTATTCCACACTTCTTCTTGATTAGTGTTGTTAACTTGCACAGGGGCCATGCGAATACTCCGGTGATACGAACCATTGTAGTTCTGGATCAATTTATCTATCACGTCGACGTAGCGCAGTGTATTGGTCTTGGTAAAATAACGCCACATTTTTTCTTTAAGAGTTCGGTTGAATCTTTCTACCACGGCGGCTTTCACATCTTCGTTCTCAGTGGTAAAGAAATGCACGCCTCGGTCAGTCAGAAATTTTAAGAAGGTCCGATTGACGAATTCTGAACCTTTGTCGGTCTGAAAGTTTATCGGTTGGCCCTCTTCAAATATTTTACTCACGACCGCCACTAGTTCTTTGCCCGTTTTCTTCTGGATCGGGATGGCCCAGGCATATTTACTAAACACATCGATACACGTCACTAGGTAGCCCATACCGTCATTGTACCTTCGTAATTTTTGCATATCTATCAAGTCGGCTTGAAACTGTTGATTTATACCCCCGGTAATGGTCTGACGTCTCTGAAATCGGCGACGATTCGGTTTATGTAACGTGTAGGTATCCTGATGACGTAACCATTTCTGAATGGTTTTAGCTGGAAGTTTGTTATTTCGATGTAAAGCGACAGCACCACCATAGGCTCCCGGTTTCTCTGGGTCATAGTAATACTTTCTTAATTGCGCGGCCATTTTTCCCATCGGGGTGTAGGTATCCTACTCTTCTTCTTCCGCAGTTTATAACCCGGTGTAGCCACAGGTGTCTCTGCTGGGGCTTTGGGTTCGTCTACCTTCGGTGTTAGCTGAGCAGGCGGTGTCTCGACTACTGGTTCCGGTAAGGCGCTGACTTCGGGTTTTTGTTCCTTGATATCCACCAGACCTAATGGTTTGTGTCTATGCTGCTCGAGGCGATTCAGATACCGCTGTAAGGTTTGTTGATATAGTCTGGCTTTGTCACGGGGTGGTAGATCTTCTGTTTCCAGGACTTGTTGCATCTGATTATCCAAGTCTTGTAGGCTATCGGTTAGTGTGTCGGGTGGTACGTAGGGTTTTTCCAACACCCGAGGATCGACCAGGATCATTTTCTTCATTATAAACCCACAATACCTTTCAAGACGTTAAGGATGGGTCCGAGCAGGGCGCCGATGAATCCACCCTTTTGCAAGATCTGCTTCCGTTTCTTGAGTGATAGTTTCTTACGAGTGAGCGCTCTCAGGCTGTTTTTGTGACGTTGCAGACGAAGCTTCTGAGCTGGTGTGAGGGGAACATTACCTTTTAATACGTTGTGACAGCATTCGCAAATTGATTGGACGAGGTCTGGGGAAGCTGTTTTAATAACAGCTTTTACGGCAGGTGGCTTGGCTTCACCCAAGTACCGCAACATGGATTCGTTGCGTTTAAGTTGACCAGACATGTTATTTAGGGACGTAGACGACTTGTCTTTGGTCGGGAAATATATGACTTCGTAGACGGAGTTGATCCGGTGTTTCCTGGCGGAGGTCAAATAACAAATACCCGTATGGAGCCGATGTAGCGTCCTTAAAACTCTCTTGGACATATGACACCCGCCCTGGAAAAATTTGTTTTCCCAAATTATTAACTTGTGCACCGTCTCGAGGGTTCTTAAATACTACTAGGTAATGTGAATTCAAACTAATGGTTCTTTGTTCTTTATTCTTCCCAAAGAGGTTCTGTACAATATACATGACGCTGAGGTTGCGATGATGACTGCCCTTAGTAAATAGTTTAGTTACCCTATCATCTGTCTCGGCCATTAGATCATCTATGACTACCAACCGACGTCTATCGCCGGTCCACTGTTCCATATCAGGCAGCCCTTCATTAAACTGCACTCCTTTCATATTCTCGTACATGGGTTGCCATTCCCCATAGCACCATATAACCTCCTCTGGAATCGGGTCTACCATGGCGGGAAGATGGGTCAGGAAGCGCTGGACAAAGACGGTTTTACCGCTCGCTGTCGGGCCAGCAATCAAACAAGTAAAAGGATGTTTCCAGCGAGGATCCATGGCCACTAAATGACCGGATATGACTCGCACACCCGTCTATATATTTCAACGATTAGTGACCCGACAACTCTTGATGCTAATGTTTAGCCAGGGCGCCACCTGATAGTGATTACCTACGCCGATGTTTAAAGAATTACTCCCCCTACGGTTCTGGTAGATAATGATCGCTTATCGGCACGGCACACGCTAACAGATGCCATTTCCACACACCGCGACGGCTTATCGCCGCTAAGATGTCTTTGATACCATAGCCTTGACAGAACTTAGCTGCATGTTGCTCGCTTGGCAAGGTTACGCTCAGTAGTTTGCCATTGCTTTCCCGGCTCAGTATCCACCAAGTCACGAGCGGGGGTCGAACCGCCTCAGCTCTCACTCCGCTACGAGCCTCTGCGTGATAAATGGGATTACAGAGAGAAAGTGTTGTAACCCCACAGCCACAGAGCCCGGTTTATACAAAGAACACAATTGTTTTAACCGTACGCGTCTTTGAGGCACATTCTGTGATTCTATATTTCTTGCGTCTGGTGAATTAATCAAAAATATTCTTCTGTTAAATCTTTTCCCCACTCACCAGGCAAAAAACTACCAACACACAGACAAATCAATACGTCGTGTTTCGTTGTTCGGTGTAATTTCAATCGATGAAAACAGGGTGTTGTTCGCCCTTGTGTTAGTTGCGTTGTGAATGAAAGAGAATGTGGGTAAATTATTGAACATAGTATAGGTATTCGTGTTTGTTGACAATTGTAATGTTGCCGTTTGGTAAACCCTGGCGGTTCTTTTAAAAAAACCCGCGTCTTTTTGTAGTAATGTCTTTGTAAATGTGTGTTGTTTTATTAAATAATGTCTTTCCGTATACTGTCTTTTGTGGGTTTGTAGCAATGTTTTTTATATTAAAGAATGTCTTTCCGTATAATGTATTGCGGGTTTGTAGTAATGTTTTTTGTCTGACGCAAACATGCGGGTGGGTTTTTTTCTGTTAGTACAAGAAATCTGTTAAACAAAGATATATGACTCACGCAAAACTGACACTAAACTGAAGACGTTAAATTATCGTGCCTCGGGACTCTGACAATTATGTTTCGAGAGAGACATTTTTATAATTTCAGTGTCAGAGAAATTAACATCTTACCGGGGAATTACGCTGGCAGCAACTCTGTTTGAAGTAAGGACAGAATACTTACAGAACTGTCTCTGGTTAGGTGCACTGCCATCAAATCCAATTATCTTTCCTCCCGGAGATAGAAAAACGTACGAAAGAGATGCAATTACGAGTTGACACAAAGTACCTAGGTACGTAATTATGGTGGCAGACAATGACAAAGAGTGTAGTAGCTAATGTATAGTCGATGAAAAGTCGTGGTTCTTTCTGCGTGATTATGAATCTATACTCGAGTGAAATGTGCCAGCCACAAACCCGCCTTTTGACAGTTCGCCCGGCCCCCCGTGTGACAGTGGCGGTCAAGCAATGTGGCTACTTATTTTCCCGACATCTGATTGGTTGATTCAAATGACAACTTGCTTGTTTCAAATATACGACAAACAATCACGACAAGTTATTCATGCAACGCATGTGAAGTCATTTGAGTTCTGGCAGTTAACGAGGAAGGATGTATTTTTTATTCAACGGATAATAATTTCAACATGTTTTGTAATTCTTCGGACGTTAACAATCGTGCCTTCTGATACAGAAAGCTACTTGTCTTCTGCACGAAACTGGTGACAATTTGCTCGACATGATCGTCAGAATTATACAACGAATCAACGAGATTTTGCTTCATATATCTGCTCAAAGACATTAAAATTATTATCCGGCCACAGTTGACGCGGGCATCAGAAAATAATTCGTCTGCGATATTCTCAAAGGTATGATATGCTTGATCACTTGGTATATTGCCTACAACAGACTCAAACAACGTTGCATGTTGACGAATCAACCCAGCTAATAATTGCGTCATCTCACAAACTTCATCCTGCTGGATAACATTCACAAAGAGGTCGGCCATTTTATCAGAGAATGTCAGCTACGCAGAGGCACGGATGTAATCTCTGTAATAAAACCTTCACACGTCTTGATGCTTTATTACGACATCGTACAACTACTCATTCAACACAACAGTTTACATGTGATTTTTGTGATCGGATGTACACTCGCAAAGACGCCTTACAGAGACACGTAAAGACCGAACATGAATCAGTATCCAGTGCCGTGTCGACCACTCAACCATCATCTAGTGCTGCTAATAATCAACAATCCACAAGTCGCAAGCGGCGACGAGAACCGAATACAGACGAACAATCTACTGGTAAACGTCAGAAGTCAACCAAACAACAAGTCTCGAATGACAGAGCGTCGGCGATTACAGACACTCAAATACCGTCAACTACCACATCAATACAAGCAGCAGCATCATCCTCCGCCAGCCGTAGCGGGCAGACGTTATCAACATCCGGTGCCCTGTCAGATGGCGATCGTGTTTCACCGACCACCGATGAACAGTTACTAACACCAAGCGCCCTGTCGGCCGAACACGTGTCACCGCTCAACAATAAGCAACAATCATCTGGTGCCTTACCGAGTGACGCAGCAGCATCAACATCAAGCATGTTGCCGCGTGACGCAGCATCAGATACCTTGTCGGGTGGCACAGCCGATCATGTTTCGCCGACCACCGATGAACAGTTACTAACACCAGGTGCCCTGTCGGGTGGCACAGCCAATCACTTGCCCCCTACTACCACAGTGAGTGGCGGAACAACAGATACCTTTTCGGGTGACACAGCCGATGACGTATCGCCTACTAACAATATGCAACAAGTATCTAGTACCACAAGGAGTGACGTTGAAAGCATAACTTCTATTTTTAACGCATTATCACGTACCACGCCGAGTGACGCATCATCATCAACAACAAGCGTGTTGCCAACAGAAGAGCAACTATCGCCTACTACCACAGTGAGTGGCGCTTCATCAGATACCTTGTCGGGTGGCGCAGGCGATGACGTATCGCCTACTAATAATACTCAACTATCATCACGTGTCACGGCTGGCAACGAATCGGCGGGAACCTCTGGTGTTAACACAACTACTGAATATTTGTCATTACAAAAATTACCCCCGGATGTTCGAGCTGTGTATAACGAGCACTGGAATACGATTAGATCACACATACGACACGGTCGGTATCTGTGTGAATGGACATTTTTTAACCGACCAGACACTGACATGCCGACAGATTGGAGTTCTCGTTTATTCCGACTTTTTAATGTTCAAAACTCCCGCTTCAAAATAATCGCCAGTCTGCACACAATACTAAGACATCGAGAGACACAAGCCCTACGATTATACCATGCCAGTTCCAATAACTCTTCCTTGTTCCCTACACCCTTTTTAGTCTCCAATAGGTCTGATTTCGAGGCCTTTGTGACCAAGGTGAATGCTGTTGATTTGGTCAATTCAGCGACATTAACCCGACCAGATACGAAATACTACGTAGAAACAATTCCCAGTATAACTTTTTACATTTACAAGTTGATAGAATTCCCTGTTGGTTGTTGTATTACTAATATTCCAAATCATATTACACAAAACAAATTTATTAATACGCTTCAAACCGACAAAAACGGTAGACCGTACACAGATAATTTGTGTATATTCCGCTGTATATCTGTGTTTAAATCACAAGGAAAAGATGTTAGGGATGTTAGAAAAGATACACGAAGACTGTTCACCAAATGGCTGTGTTATAAAGAGTTGGACGCCCACACCCCTTTTTCTGGTGTTAGTTTAGTTGATTTACCTGCCCTGGAAGAATGCTTTAAAATACAAATCAATGTGTTTGCCTTTACAGAGGAGGAATATCTGGTTCCGAAAATTAGAAGCACTAGTACACATCCAGATATAGTGAATCTTCTTCTGCATGAAAACCATTTCATGTATATTGTTGATGTGGCCAAGGCCGCTCGGTGTTTTTCTTGTGGGAAATGCGGTAAGCTGTTTAAGATGTACTGGCGACTGACACCCCACGAACTTAGGTGCAAAGGCGTACCCACTATCGAAACGTATAAAGGCTGGGGTTTATCGCCCGACCGAATCGATCTTGGATTTGCTCCGTGACCACGGGTTTGACGTAGAAGAAAATTTTATTTTCCCTTTCAGAGCGTGCTACGATATGGAATCTTTCTTCTCTAATGAAAATTTACCGGCTGCTTCAAAGTCGACGACCTTCATGGCCAGACACGTCCCCCTCTCGTGTGCGGTCGCCTCTAATGTCCCTGGGTTCGACACCCCTAAATGTTTCATCACCACCGGTGATCCACAGGTCCTCGTAAATGAAATGTTGGACTATCTCCATGACATAGCTGCTAAATCATATGAGCTTTTACTCAAAAAGTTCGAGTCAGTCTTTGATAAATTAGGTGACCACCCAAAATTAAGTGAGAGGCTCGAAGGTTTTCTGATGGAGCTCCCTCTGATTGGAATGAATAGCGGTAAGTATGACACTAACCTTCTGAAACCTTATTTGGTACGGTATTTCCTTGATCGGGAGGCTAACCCGTTCAAGTTTATAGTCAAGAGAAATAATAATTTTATGTGCATAGCGACAGAAAGACTGAAATTCCTCGACGTCTCCAACTTTCTGGTCCCGGGCGTAAGTTACGCGCAATATTTAGCCTCGTTTGGGATAAAAGAGACAAAGGGATTTCTGTGCTATGAGTATCTGACCGACCTCAGTAAGCTAAATGAGACAGCCCTACCACCGCATGCAGCGTTTTTCTCAAAACTTAAAAACCGTAACATTTCCGAAGCAGAATACGCCGTTTGTCAGAAAGCGTGGACCGATAATAAAATGACTACCTTGCGGGACTTTCTAATTTGGTACAACATCAAAGACGTGTCTCCTTTTCTACAAGCCCTGGAAAAACAAGTAGCCTTTTATGCCGGTTTAAATATAGACATGTGCAAGCAAGCCATCTCCGTCCCCGGCATTACTTTACAGTACTTATTCAACACTATGAATAAAGATGTTTCTTTTGTTTTGTTTTCGAAGAAGGAGGAGAAGGTGCACAAGTTGTTACGAGATAACGTCGTGGGTGGACCGAGTATCATTTTCCATCGCTATCATCAAGTCAATGAGACCCGTATCAGGGGTAATAAGATGGTAAAAAGCATTAAAGGATTTGATGCGAATGCCTTATACCTTTGGTCTCTTATGAAAGAGATGCCATCAGACTTCCCCATATATCGAAGCCGCGAGGATGGGTTTAGAGCACACAGATTACACAAGTACACACGTCAGAGTCGAGAGTGGTTAACCTGGGTGTCACACAACAACAACATAGATTTAAAAACCCAATTCAATAGTCACGAGATGCAGCTCGGCGACCGACATATTCGCGTAGATGGGTGGGATAAAAAGAATACGACAGCTTATCAATTCCATGGGTGTTTGTTCCACGGGCACCCCTCTTGCCGTCTAACTGCTGGGAAAACGATTAATCCCGTCAATAAAAAACCGTTAGTCGAACTATACCAGAACACGTGTGACATCCACGAGTATCTAGAAAAAACTGTTGGGGTGACCGTTAAGGTTATTTGGGAATGTGAGTGGCAGAGATTAAAGAGGTCAAACGCAACCATCAAGTGTTTCTTGCGGGAAACGTTTCCACCATCAGAACTTCCTTGGGGATCGTTGAGTGAAAACCAGATCATCGACGCTGTAAAAAGTGATACATTTTTCGGGTTGGTTGAGTGCGATATAGAGACCCCGACTGATTTAAAAGAGGCCTTTGCCGAAATGCCCCCTATTTTCAAGAACACGGAGGTGTCGAGAGATGATATTGGGGAGTTTATGCAAGAATATGCCATAAAAAATAAACTACTGAGTACCCCACGACGGACATTAATCGGTAGTTATTTCGGGAAGAAAATATTATTAGCCACCCCTCTTTTAAAGTGGTATCTAGCGCATGGGTTGGTCGTTACCCACATCTACCAGACAATAGAATATCGACCGGTTAGTTGTTTTAAACAATTTGGGGAAGCAGTCTCTAATGCCCGTCGCCAAGGGGACAAAAATCCGGCCGAGTCTATTACAGCCGACACAATGAAGTTGTTAGGTAACGCCGCTTACGGGAAAACACTTACCAATAAGGCCAAACATACTGATGTCTCCTACTGTCAGGGAAAAGACACTACCAAACTAATCAATAACCCCAGGTTCAAAAGCATGACTGCTGTTACAGACGATCTTTTCGAAGTAGAAACCCTAAAAAAGAAAACTGTCTGGGATCTACCTCTACAGATTGGGTTCTTTGTCTACCAGTATGCCAAGTTGCGCATGCTAGCTTTCTATTACGACTTTCTCGACAAATTTATCGCTAAAGAAGACTACCAACTCACTGAAATGGACACTGACTCTCTCTATTTGGCCCTTAGCGCCGCCTCACTCTCTGAGGTGGTTAGACCACACCTACGACAAGAATATGACAGAGTCTATAATCACTGGTTCCCATCTGAAACCTGCCCTGTTCATAGAATTACCCCTAGTACTGATACCTGTCAGGATTGCCAGACTATCAAAGCCTATGAAAAGAGAACCCCCGGGCTTTTCAAACTAGAGTACGAAGGGAAGGGGATGGTCTCGTTGTGTAGTAAGACGTATATTTGTGTCGGTGATTATGATAAAATCAGTACCAAAGGTCTGACCAAAAACCACAACACGCATCTAAACAAAGACACATTTTTGGAAGTATTAAACACACAAACACCGAGTGGGGGAACCAATATAGGCTTCAAAACACAAGACTCTTCTGTATATACATACACACAACATCGTAATTCACTGTCATATCTCTATATAAAAAGAAAGGTTGATAGTGATAATATCTCGACTATGCCATTACTTATTTAATATGTATTGTTTGTCTATATATGATTTAATAAAATTATTATATACCTTACTTGAGTCGTTTGTTTTCTTTATTGATGTTTTATGTTGTATTTTTTTTATGTCGTACCAATAATTACTTGACCACGCACGCCACCTATGATGAGTCACTAGACCACGCCTACCTTTTTGGGGAAAAAAAGAGTTATCGCCCTTTGAGGAGGAATATCGATTTCCACCACCACCACAAAAGGACTGGATAACCACGTTACTACACTACTAATGACGTTCTGAAAATATGGTGAAAGGGGGAACGGGCCAAAAAAGGTTGAGAACCACTGATCTAAAAGAACCACTCCTGAAACAAGTAAAGAACTTCAAGTACTTAAGAAGTATAGTATCATCAAATGACAAATCAGAAGTCGAGATCGAAAATAGATGCAATAAGCAAACCAACTCATTGGACAAATGGCACCAATACTAAAGAACAAACATATATCAATAACTACTAAGAAAGCACTTTACAACACAATCTTCGTAACAACTCTATGCTACCAATGCCAAACCCGGACAATGACAGTAAAAGAGAAAAGAATAATCACAACAACAGAAATGAAGTCCCTGAGAAGAATGCTCAACGTACCAAGAAGAGATAAGATCGGAAATGAAGAAATCAGGACTAAAGTGGGGGTTAAAGCAGCACTAGATTTTATTAGAAAGCAGCAAGTCAAATGGTTTTGCCATGCAAGTAGGTTACCAGTCAACAGCATACCACAACAAGCAATGATGTACAGACCAGATGGAAACAGAGGAAGAGGCCGACCACGTAAACGTTGAACGGGAGTAATAGCAGACGCCATGGGAATATCGATACATGAAGCCCATAATCGGGCACTCTCTCAATGTTCATACTTCACCTCGACACCGCACGGTACAAAAGGAGCATGATGAGATGAGATGAGATGATTTTTAAAAATTTTTGTGAGGATGCTCACGACAGACGTCAGTGTGTAGGTGTGTGTGTGTGTGTGTGTGTGTGTGTGTGTGTGTGTGTGTGTGTGTGTGTGTGTGTGTATGTGTGTGTGAGAGAGAGAGGGTGTGTGTGTGTGATTAAACTTTTGTTCGTGAGTTTGTGATTGTAGATCTGTAGATTAGACACAAATCTGCTACAATTTACAACAATAACAGTACAATTGGAGGTATTGCGATTTCTTATAAGGGGAAATAACTGGAAATCTAAACACTCAAATGTTTTATGAACACATATTCCATTAGTCTTTTAAGAAGATATAATTGCTGGCAATATTTTAAACAAGGGTATAAACTTCTGTTTGATTTTGTAAGCATTGGTCAAAAAGTTTAGTATCTAAGAAAGAGCATACAAGTCTTTTCATTGCTTCGTTAATATATTGAAGCATTATGCTTTCTCTCTTTAGGTCGTATATATGAGACATTTGGAATTCACCGTTAACTTTGAACTTACACAATTAGTCTTAATTTTTTACAGGTGCACTCAGTGTGCCTCATAAACGAAATTCTGTTGCTAGAGTCCTCACAGTCATCAAACAGACACAGAAGGACAACATTCGTAAAATTTATCACAAGAAATCCCACAAGCCCAAAGATCTCCGACGGAAGAATACCAGGGTCATGCGTTGGGCTCTCACACTTTATGAGCTGACCTGCAACAGCAAGAATGAGCTGAGAAAACAGCGCATTTACCATCTGAGAACATATGCTGTCAAGGAATACACATTGCAATTAAATTGTAAAAACATTTTAAACAACAATACTGGATATAACTTTTTTTGGTGTATATAGTGCTCTTCCACAAATGTTGTTTCTATCGTATCAGTCCACCGTACTTACTTTGTCTACCTTCCTACCTAAATTTCTGGATTTACTTCGCTTGTATTCAACCCACCCCCTCAAACCCCAAATCTCTTCTTCGTCAGTCGGATACCCTTTTTTGTAGAATGCCCACAATCGGATGTCCTGATTGTAGAACTACGCAATCGGATGTCCTGATTGTAGACCTCCACAATCGGATGTCCTGATAGCAGAACTCAACAATCTTTTGTCATGATTGCAGAACCCATCCTCTGATGTCCTAATTGTATAACCCCACAATCTGATGCCCTGTTTGTACACCTCGCCAACCAGATGTAATGATTGCAGAACTCCACACTCTGATGTCCTGATTCTGCAGCTCTACAATCTAATGTCCTGATCGTTCCACAATCTGATACCCTTATTGTAGAACTTCACACTCTAATATCCTGATTGTAGAACTCCATAATCTAATGTCCTGATTGTAAAAACTACACAATATGATACCCTGACTTTCGAACTCCATAATCTGATGCCCTAATTGTAGACCTCCACAATCTAATGTCCTGATTCTAGAACTCCACAATCTAATGTCTTAATTGTAACACTCCACAATCTAATGTCCTGATTATAGAACTCCACAATCTGATGCCCTGATTTTTACGCCTCGCCAATCAGATCCTTTGATTGTAGAACACCACCATCTGATGCCCTGATTGTAGAACTCCACAATCAGATGCCCTCATTGTAGAACTCCACAATCTGATGCCCAGGTTGTGCACTTCGCCAATCAGATGCCCTGAATTGTAGAACTATCCAGCTTTGGGCGTAACATGAAAACAGCTCAGAGATCAAGCTCTGGTGGTTGGACATGTGTGGACGCGGGAACAAGCCACTGGCTGCCACGTCTGATATGTATGATGGAAGGGACATGATGCCTTACCGCCACCGCTAGGCCAGGTCCGTGATCCACCAGAGTAGTATAGGACGTTCACTTGCCACATGATTCCAGGCTGAACAGCTAGGGTAATTTAGGGGGTAATGTAGGGTGTTAGCTAGGCTGAAAGGGGGTAAGAAATGTCGACTCTGTGAAATTTTTTTTTGTGGGAACGGTTTTTTTGGCGGCGTGTGAAATTTTTGGCGCTGCCTGGTGGGGAAGTAATTAAGGTAAAAGTATTCGGTTCTGGAAAGCGAGGTTGTGAGATGAGTGGTATATATTTTAGAAAGGAGTATATGAATGTGTGCGTAGTGATGAACAAGGGTGTGATGGGTCGTGGTTTCTACTCATGGGTATATGGTGGTGGTGTAGATATAATGTGTGCGTAGTGATGAACAAGGGTGTGATGGGTCGTGGTTTCTACTCATGGGTATATGGTGGTGGTGTAGATATAATGTGTGCGTGGTGATGAACAAGGGTGTGATGGGTCGTGGTTTCTACTCATGGGTATATGGTGGTGGTGTAGATATAATGTGTGCGTAGTGATGAACAAGGGTGTGATGGGTCGTGGTTTCTACTCATGGGTATATGGTGGTGGTGTAGATATAATGTGTTAGTGGTGTCGTGATGGGTCGTTCTACTCATGGGTTGGATATATGGTGGTGGCGTAGACATAATGTGTATGGGTAGTGATACACACGGGTGTGATGGGTCGTGGTTATACTCGATGAAGTAAGAGATGGTTACTATCAACTGAACAGTGTGATAGTAGTGAAGGTAAAGGGTTTTATATTCACCGATTACAAAGGAAAGCGTATAAAGTTATAATAGGTGTCATTTGATGGTAAGGGTTGGTTATTAGTGATCAAGTAGAAGTGCTATAGGGGTGGTCATAAATATAATAAGAGGTGTTTGCAATTACACACTGGTCAACCAGTGGTCAAGTGGTCAAGTAAGGGTCAAGTAGTCAAGTAAGGAAATTTTTAGGGAAAAGTGATTGTAATGATATGGTGATGATTAAAGAGTGGTAAATTAGTGGTCAAGCAGTGGTCAAGTGGTCAAGTAAGGAAAATTTTAGGGAAAAGTGATTGTAATGAGATGGTAATGTTTAAATTAGTGGTAAATTAGTGGTCAAGTAGTGGTCAAGCAGTGGTCAAGTGAGGAAAATTTTAGGGAAATTTTAGGGAAAAGTGATTGTAATGAGATGGTGATGATTAAAGAGTGGTAAATTAGTGGTCAAGCAGTGGTCAAGCAGTGGTCAAGTAAGGAAAATTTTAGGGAAAATTGGTCGTAGTGACATGGTAATGCTTAAATTAGTGGTAAATTACTGATCAAGTAGTGGTCAAGCAGTGGTCAAGCGGTGGTTAAGTGAGGAAAAATTTAGGGAAATTTTAGGAAAAAGTGATTGTAACGATATGGTGATGCTTAAAGGGTGGTAAATTAGTGGTCAAGTAGTGGTCAAGCAGTGGTCAAGTAGTGGTCAAGTGGTCGAGTGACCACTTAAATTGTAGAGGACGATGTGCCTAAGATTATGGTAGTGATTAAAGTGATCGATGACGTGGTCAAGCAGTGGTCAAGCAGTGGTCAAGTAGTCAAGTAAGAAAATTGTAGGGGAAAGTACGTATAGTGCAATGGTGGTGGGTAGAGTGAAGAAGAATCAATAGTAGTGATAATAGTACTACCAATATTAGCGACAAGCACAAAGACAACCAAGTACATAATTGATACACACAAATACAAAGACAACGAAACACACACACACACACGTACACACATACAGAGACAGAAGTACAGACAATCCATACCATTACTACTGTCACAACAACAGCTATACACAAGTACACACCCATAATCAATTACACAAATACACACCTACAAACACAAAGACAACCACACTTGATACATTTGTACATACAGACATACACATAAAGACAGACAAGCACAAAGACACACCCATACCATTACTACTGTCATCACAACTATACACAAGTACACTCAAAGACAAATACAAGTCAGCCAAGTACAAAGACACACCCATACCATTACTACTGTCATCACAACAAGTACACATCCATAAACAAATACACAAGAACACTCAAAGACAAATACAAAGACAGCCAAGCACAAAGACACACCCATACCATTACTACTGTCATCACAACTATACACAAGTACACACCCATAAACAAATACACACCTACAAACAAAGACAAAGACAAAGACAACCATACACAGACAAACCATACCATTACTACTGTCACAACAACAACTATACACAATTACACAAATACACACCTACTACAAACTCAAAGACACACACCCATACCATTACTACTGGTACCACAACCATACACACATACAGACACCTATAAACAAATACATAAACAAAACGTGTCCCTACAAGAATATCACATACCCCTTTTGGTAAAGAACGCGGATGTCCGAGACTACGTCATCAACGCCATGTGCAAAAGTCATTAAGTATGAGTCATCGGTTTGTGGGAAGCAGGCGTGAGAATAGCTTGTCTACAAAATTGCTACGTCAGCTACGTCGTGTGCAGAACCAGTGTATAAAATAGAAGGCGTCTCTTGTGAGCTCAGTACCAGTTCACGGGCTGAGTTGGGTATCTATAGCAGTGCTTCAGGCTGGTGTGAGCAGTGTTCGTGTAGTAAGCAGATATTGTTCACGTACTGACTTGGCTAGCTACCGCAGTGAAACAGGTTGGTGTGAGCATTGTTCGTGTAGTAACCAGCTATTTTTCACGTAGTGACTTGGGTAGCTACAACAGTGAAACTTGGTGTGAGCCTTATTCGTGTCGTTGGCCTCTGATAAAACAGTGAAACATTGTATACACCAGAACTTTTTTGTGATTGTAAGAAAGCGAAAAAAACAGTTTATCAATATGACCACCAGATCTACTTTCACGTGTTCAGTGTGCGACAAAGCCTATTGTGATAAGTATACCCTTAATCGTCACATTCGGACCATTCACGAGGGGAAAGACCAAGTATATCCCTGTCAGTTATGTGATAAGGTGTATAATACGAACGATGGCCTACAAAAACACAAACGAATACGTCATCAGCCACGTATGAATACACCAAACACTCCAATACCAGAGACGACAGCACCACCTGTCTATTTACACCATCATCGTAGTCTAACGCAAGTACCAGACTGCCACCACTGTATCTTCAATGATAACCTTACCCGCTACAATGGGAACATTCACAATGATTATCCCTGTCAGTTACGTGACTATCTATACAATTCGAACCTACAACGGTACTTACATCACCAGACACCACGAGAAAGGATGACACCCTTAGACACCCTGGCAACACCTCCACTCACAGTAGCAGAGGATATCCAACCAAATGATAGAGACAGCTTGGCAGCCCTTAAGGCGTACTGCAAGGACCTATCGCTTATGCTACCCAATCAACTGGTAGTATTAGAAAAAAGTGTCGACCACCGCTATCGGGTGGTTTTGGTATGATAAAAAGAAGAATTCAGATATCTTGTATGATATCTCATACATGTCTTTATTCTGGATCCGAAACAAATAAGGTATGTGTGATGACTTCAACAACAACAGTGTTTTTTTATAGTCAACCACCAGAGCCCAGAAGAATGAAGATCACTAAACCAGAACTTTTTGGTGTTTCACTAATCATCTATGTCATTGATTTTTTTCTTATGATATATCACTAAACTGTTTTTCAATAATCATCTATGTCATTGATTGTTTCTTATATCTCTAAACTGTTTTTCACTAATCATGTATGTCATTGATTTTTCTTATATCACTAAAGTGTTTTGATGAATAATACATTCTTTGATATATTGAAACCAAGTTTTTTTTGTTGATTTTCTTTATTGGTTTTGTTTTCATGACGTTGTCTTGTCGGCTCAGAGCTTACATTACCAGATATGAACAAACTCGAGGGAAAAGTTATGGCAAATACAGAACAGTCAAATGTATAAAACCTAGGAAAAAATAACCAAAGGCGAAAAGACCTAAAGAGAGAAATGTCTCGACCAAGCTTATAAATATTACAACTAAAAGGTTGATCAAAATTCAAACATTATAAAAATAACCAAATATGAAAAACATCGTCCAAAGACAGAAATATTTCAACTAAACTTATAAATAAGTCACCAAAAGGGGAAAAGGTCAAGTACAGAAATAGCTATGGAAAAAGTAAGTCCACAAAACTAAGAAAGAAATGTAACTTCTGTAGTCAATTGTGTCCTATCTGAAAAGACGCTATCAATGTCACCCCTTTCCTTCTTTTACTTTACCAAAGACCTTCACCGTATCTGGTACAGAAACCCTTATACAGCACTCATCTCTCCACAGTCTTGGTTGCTTTCTAATACAAAGTGGTTACATCACCAAGAACTTCAAACCTCCAGTGTACACGTGCTCCATTGAAACACCCATGAAGTTAACAACATGTATGGCCATGTAATCTGTGAGTCCATCGGGGATAGTTCATCCGAGTAATCCAAAAGATCCATTTCCCATGGCTGACATCTTCAACTTGCTATAACACAACTTATTCTAATATACACTTTACATGAAATTTCCCAAATTTGGGCTCTATTAAAGATTACGTAATGAGATACACAAAGACACCAAGAACATAGCATACAAAATAATTCACAAATTAAAACTTAAACCATATCAGATGAACCACCCAACAAGTACTACACAAACATATAATAAGGAAACACATGACACACAGAGCTTACAGACAAATCACTTGGACTCAAACAAATTTTGCTTCTTGTACTGTAGAATTCTACCAACACTTCTTTCCTATCACCAAAACTAAACAGCTACCACACAACCACTGGTCATTTGTCCAACATAATACTCATACCCTCGCCAACGACATTAAGGAAATGCATACTTATACATTGTCAGATATTAGATTTAAAGCCCCTACTACTAACATATCACCGGTGTCGAGTTCCCGTTTCACAAAAACACCCTCTTGTCAGTTGTTAGTGAAAACCATTACACCAGTCCATAATTGTGACTCGTAGAATCTACACTCACACTGTCGTATCTGTAGTATGGGTCTGTGATCAGAGATTCTTCTATAGAATCACATTGTAATCCTAACGTTTTAACCTACTTGTGTAAAACTTTTTTCACCTTCCATTCACCAGGTACAATGACAGCTTTAATTGATAGACGGACATCGTGGTCAGAAGATGAAGATTGTTATGAAGATGACAGTGTTTTGAAGGAGGATGATTCTGGCTTCTTCACACCAGCTTTATCATTAGACATTTTGTTCTGCCAGAAACCTACTCGTGGCACCCAGCCAGCTTTAGCTGTACCAGAGACAACCTTTGCTTGGGGTGATGATTCGTCTTCAGATGAAGATATTGACCTTTTCAGAGTCTCTCAAGAAAATTAATGTGACGTGGAACGAAAAATATCCTACTGATGGTGTCCGAAGGTGTTCCTCTTCAACGAATAAGGTGTGTATGGGTAGTAATGATCATAGTTCACATGTGTATTTTGGTAAACATGACCAATACCGAAAACCTATGTGTTATACATGTTTTCTATGTACATCTCTCTATACCACAAACCATCAGTGACTATACCTTTACCTTTTCTCAAGACGTGACCAATAGAATGTCGACAGTCTGTTTTTATGCCTTTTACCACTTCTCCTTGTGAATTTTTTTACTGTTTTTTTTCTTTACTGAAGTAGTAGGTATTGCAGTCTTGTAAGTTTCAATGTGTTTTATTTACCTCCACAGGTTAATTTTGCACCAGAACCTCACTTCTTGACAGTCCATACTGTTGGCACCGAAGAACGCAATGGTAACTGGCATCATGTAATCAGAGAACGTGAGAATTTTGAAAGCCGTATACTAGAGCTGGAAAAAATTTTGAACCCAGTCTTGAGGGACAACCACAGAAGAAAAGTCATCGAACAAAGGACAGCAGTGAAGAAGGCAGCTGTAGTCTAATTAGCATGTATATCTCTCTGCTCTATTAAAACAGTTATAACCAGAAATAATCTAGTATGCGTTTCCTTAATATCGTTATGTTTTGAGTTCTAGTAGTACTTGTTGGGTGGTTCATCTGATATGGTTTAAGTTTTAATTTGTGAATTATTTTGTATGCTATGTTCTTGGTGTCTTTGTGTATCTCATTACGTAATCTTTAATAGAGCCCAAATTTGGGAAATTTCATGTAAAGTGTATATTAGAATAAGTTGTGTTATAGCAAGTTGAAGATGTCAGCCATGGGAAATGGATCTTTTGGATTACTCGGATGAACTATCCCCGATGGACTCACAGATTACATGGCCATACATGTTGTTAACTTCATGGGTGTTTCAATGGAGCACGTGTACACTGGAGGTTTGAAGTTCTTGGTGATGTAACCACTTTGTATTAGAAAGCAACCAAGACTGTGGAGAGATGAGTGCTGTGTAAGGGTTTCTGTACCAGATACGGTGAAGGTCTTTGGTAAAGTAAAACAAGGAAAGGGGTGACATTGATAGCGTCTTTTCAGATAGGACACAATTGACTACAGAAGTTACATTTCTTTCTTAGTTTTGTGGACTTACTTTTTCCATAGCTATTTCTGTACTTGACCTTTTCCCCTTTTGGTGACTTATTTATAAGTTTAGTTGAAATATTTCTGTCTTTGGACGATGTTTTTCATATTTGGTTATTTTTATAATGTTTGAATTTTGATCAACCTTTTAGTTGTAATATTTATAAGCTTGGTCGAGACATTTCTCTCTTTAGGTCTTTTCGCCTTTGGTTATTTTTTCCTAGGTTTTATACATTTGACTGTTCTGTATTTGCCATAACTTTTCCCTCGAGTTTGTTCATATCTGGTAATGTAAGCTCTGAGCCGACAAGACAACGTCATGAAAACAAAACCAATAAAGAAAATCAACAAAAAAAACTTGGTTTCAATATATCAAAGAATGTATTATTCATCAAAACACTTTAGTGATATAAGAAAAATCAATGACATACATGATTAGTGAAAAACAGTTTAGAGATATAAGAAACAATCAATGACATAGATGATTAGTGAAAAACAGTTTAGTGATATATCATAAGAAAAAAATCAATGACATAGATGATTAGTGAAACACCAAAAAGTTCTGGTTTAGTGATCTTCATTCTTCTGGGCTCTGGTGGTTGACTATCAAAAAACACTGTTGTTGTTGAAGTCATCACACATACCTTATTTGTTTCGGATCCAGAATAAAGACATGTATGAGATATCATACAAGATATCTGAATTCTTCTTTTTATCATACCAAAACCACCCGATAGCGGTGGTCGACACTTTTTTCTAATACTACCAGTTGATTGGGTAGCATAAGCGATAGGTCCTTGCAGTACGCCTTAAGGGCTGCCAAGCTGTCTCTATCATTTGGTTGGATATCCTCTGCTACTGTGAGTGGAGGTGTTGCCAGGGTGTCTAAGGGTGTCATCCTTTCTCGTGGTGTCTGGTGATGTAAGTACCGTTGTAGGTTCGAATTGTATAGATAGTCACGTAACTGACAGGGATAATCATTGTGAATGTTCCCATTGTAGCGGGTAAGGTTATCATTGAAGATACAGTGGTGGCAGTCTGGTACTTGCGTTAGACTACGATGATGGTGTAAATAGACAGGTGGTGCTGTCGTCTCTGGTATTGGAGTGTTTGGTGTATTCATACGTGGCTGATGACGTATTCGTTTGTGTTTTTGTAGGCCATCGTTCGTATTATACACCTTATCACATAACTGACAGGGATATACTTGGTCTTTCCCCTCGTGAATGGTCCGAATGTGACGATTAAGGGTATACTTATCACAATAGGCTTTGTCGCACACTGAACACGTGAAAGTAGATCTGGTGGTCATATTGATAAACTGTTTTTTTCGCTTTCTTACAATCACAAAAAAGTTCTGGTGTATACAATGTTTCACTGTTTTATCAGAGGCCAACGACACGAATAAGGCTCACACCAAGTTTCACTGTTGTAGCTACCCAAGTCACTACGTGAAAAATAGCTGCTTACTACACGAACACTGCTCACACCAGCCTTAAGCACTGCTGTAGATACCCAACTCAGCCCGTGAACTGGTACTGAGCTCACAAGAGACGCCTTCTATTTTATACACTGGTTCTGCACACGACGTAGCTGACGTAGCAATTTTGTAGACAAGCTATTCTCACGTCTGCTTCCCACAAACCGATGACTCATACTTAATGACTTTTGCACATGGCGTTGATGACGTAGTCTCGGACATCCGCGTTCTTTACCAAAAGGGGTATGTGATATTCTTGTAGGGACACGTTTTGTTTATGTATTTGTTTATAGGTGTCTGTATGTGTGTATGGTTGTGGTACCAGTAGTAATGGTATGGGTGTGTGTCTTTGAGTTTGTAGTAGGTGTGTATTTGTGTAATTGTGTATAGTTGTTGTTGTGACAGTAGTAATGGTATGGTTTGTCTGTGTATGGTTGTCTTTGTCTTTGTCTTTGTTTGTAGGTGTGTATTTGTTTATGGGTGTGTACTTGTGTATAGTTGTGATGACAGTAGTAATGGTATGGGTGTGTCTTTGTGCTTGGCTGTCTTTGTATTTGTCTTTGAGTGTTCTTGTGTATTTGTTTATGGATGTGTACTTGTTGTGATTACAGTAGTAATGGTATGGGTGTGTCTTTGTACTTGGCTGACTTTGTATTTGTCTTTGAGTGTACTTGTGTATAGTTGTGATGACAGTAGTAATGGTATGGGTGTGTCTTTGTGCTTGTCTGTCTTTATGTGTATGTCTGTATGTACAAATGTATCAAGTGTGGTTGTCTTTGTGTTTGTAGGTGTGTATTTGTGTAATTGATTATGGGTGTGTACTTGTGTATAGCTGTTGTTGTGACAGTAGTAATGGTATGGTTTGTCTGTACTTCTGTCTCTGTATGTGTGTACGTGTGTGTGTGTGTGTTTCGTTGTCTTTGTATTTGTGTGTATCAATTATGTACTTGGTTGTCTTTGTGCTTGTCGCTAATATTGGTAGTACTATTATCACTATTATTGATTCTTCTTCACTCTACCCACCACCATTGCACTATACGTACTTTCCCCTACAATTTCCTTACTTGACTACTTGACCACTGCTTGACCACTGCTTGACCACGTCATCGATCACTTTAATCACTACCATAATCTTAGGCACATCGTCCTCTACAATTTAAGTGGTCACTCGACCACTTGACCACTACTTGACCACTGCTTGACCACTACTTGACCACTAATTTACCACCCTTTAAGCATCACCATATCATTACAATCACTTTTCCCTAAAATTTCCCTAAATTTTTCCTCACTTAACCACCGCTTGACCACTGCTTGACCACTACTTGACCACTACTTGATCAGTAATTTACCACTAATTTAAGCATTACCATGTCACTACGACCAATTTTCCCTAAAATTTTCCTTACTTGACCACTACTTGACCACTGCTTGACCACTACTTGACCACTAATTTACCACCCTTTAAGCATCACCATATCATTACAATCACTTTTCCCTAAAATTTCCCTAAATTTTTCCTCACTTAACCACCGCTTGACCACTGCTTGACCACTACTTGACCACTACTTGATCAGTAATTTACCACTAATTTAAGCATTACCATGTCACTACGACCAATTTTCCCTAAAATTTTCCTTACTTGACCACTTGACCACTGCTTGACCACTGCTTGACCACTAATTTACCACTCTTTAATCATCACCATCTCATTACAATCACTTTTCCCTAAAATTTCCCTAAAATTTTCCTCACTTGACCACTGCTTGACCACTACTTGACCACTAATTTACCACTAATTTAAACATTACCATCTCATTACAATCACTTTTCCCTAAAATTTTCCTTACTTGACCACTGCTTGACCACTGCTTGACCACTAATTTATTACTCTTTAATCATCACCATATCATTACAATCACTTTTCCCTAAAATTTCCTTACTTGACTACTTGACCCTTACTTGACCACTTGACCACTGGTTGACCAGTGTGTAATTGCAAACACCTCTTATTATATTTATGACCACCCCTATAGCACTTCTACTTGATCACTAATAACCAACCCTTACCATCAAATGACACCTATTATAACTTTATACGCTTTCCTTTGTAATCGGTGAATATACCACCCTTTACCTTCACTACTATCACACTGTTCAGTTGATAGTAACCATCTCTTACTTCATCGAGTATAACCACGACCCATCACACCCGTGTGTATCACTACCCATACACATTATGTCTACGCCACCACCATATATCCAACCCATGAGTAGAACGACCCATCACGACACCACTAACACATTATATCTACACCACCACCATATACCCATGAGTAGAAACCACGACCCATCACACCCTTGTTCATCACTACGCACACATTATATCTACACCACCACCATATACCCATGAGTAGAAACCACGACCCATCACACCCTTGTTCATCACCACGCACACATTATATCTACACCACCACCATATACCCATGAGTAGAAACCACGACCCATCACACCCTTGTTCATCACTACGCACACATTATATCTACACCACCACCATATACCCATGAGTAGAAACCACGACCCATCACACCCTTGTTCATCACTACGCACACATTCATATACTCCTTTCTAAAATATATACCACTCATCTCACAACCTCGCTTTCCAGAACCGAATACTTTTACCTTAATTACTTCCCCACCAGGCAGCGCCAAAAATTTCACACGCCGCCAAAAAAACCGTTCCCACAAAAAAAAATTTCACCGAGTCGACATTTCTTACCCCCTTTCAGCCTAGCTAACACCCTACATTACCCTCCAAATTACCCTAGCTGTTCAGCCTGGAATCATGTGGCAAGTGAACGTCCTATACTACTCACCAGCTGCATGAACCGGCATGTTGTCCTGAAGTAGAGGAACGCCTATGGCAGCACGCAGCGCCTTGAGCGGCGGACTTCTCGTTGCTTCTGGAGAAGGCTTGGGTTGTAACTAAGTTGATAGTACAAACAAATGGAGGGTAGCGGATGAGTTGATTTGTACAGACAGATGGAGGGTAATAGATGGTTTGATAGTCCGGAAAATAGGAAGGTAGTAGTTCTCTCCAAACTGTCATGACGTTTCAAGTGACCATAATACGAGTATTTATTTATTTATTTATTTATTTATTATCGATTTAGTAGCCAACCTTCTAAAATATTCAGTTCTTGTTGTATGGATGCATTTGTACTTTTCTATATGCTAGATTTTCTTAGAAATCGTCTGTAACATTTATATTCAAAGGCATTTATGCCCCGTTCAGCTTGTTTAGTAAGTGTCCAGGTCTCACAGGCGTATGTTGCAATGGGAAAGATTTATTCTACAAACATCGAATTTGTGTAGTTTTATCTGTCTCACTGCACAATTTATTCATTTGTTTTAGTTTCTAAGGAGAAATAGATATTGGTCTTTTAATTCCATTCATTGTGTCACCATTAATCACAACAACAGAAATGAGATTCCTGAGAAGAATAATCAATGTATCAAGAAGAGATAAGGTCAAAAATGAAAATAATCAGGACTAACGTGGGGGTTGTAGCTGCACTAGATTTTATTAGAAGGCAGCAAATCAAATGGTTTGGCCATTCAAGTAGGTTACCTACTAATAGTATACCACAACAGTATACGGCGAACTGCGTTGTGGTAAACGCTCCCAAGGCGGCCAGAGGAGACGCTTTAAAGACACTCTGAAAATCTCACTGAATGCTTTTGGAATTCATCATGACACCTGGGAGACTACAGCCAGAGACCGAAACTCGTGGCATGCATCATTACACAAGGGTGCAGTCAATTGTGAGGCAACCAGGACTGTAAGAGCTGTGAAGAAAAGACAGAACAGAAAAACCACTGCAGAAAATCCTCCTCCAGAAACGTCAAGCATTCTTTGTCCACATTGTCAAAGAACATTTCGAGCCAAAATAGGCCTTATCAGCCATCTTAGAACTCATGGCTCCATAATTTCAACCCCTCTGGATGAAATGAATGGTCATCATCACTCTCGATGGAAAAAAAACATACCACAACAAGCAATGATGTACAGATTAGAGGGAAGCAGAGGAAGAGGCTGACCACATAAACGATGGACGCAGGGAATAACAGAGTCCATGGAAATATAGATACACGAAGCCCATAATCGGACACTCTTCCGCTGTTTATATTTCACCACGATACCGCAAGGTACAAGAGGAACATGATGCAATGAGATAAGATGAGATTGTCACCATTTTTGGTAATTTATAAAACAAGATATTCGAACTTTTCCACCACCTCCAAGTTTTCCTTATTAACACATTTCTTTCTCCATATTAGTTTGTGTCTGATACAGCCAATTTTGACAGTTTTCACATGTGCCTGGCTTTCTCTCGGCATAATATCTGTAGATTAACAACAATTTACTAAAAATTTACAACAAAAACAGTATAATTGGAGGTATTATGATTTCTTACAAGGGAAATAATTGGAAATCAAAACACCCATATGCTATATGAACACCTATCACATGAGGCTACTATGAGGATGTAATTGCTGGCGATATTTTAAGAAACGGGTATACACTTTTGTCTGGTTTTGTAAGCTTTGGTTAAATAGTTTAGTCTCTAAGAAAGCACATACATTCATTTCATTGTTTCGTTAATATTTTGAAGCATTTTGCTTTCCAGTTTTACTTTTAGGTCGTATATTTATGATATGTGACTTACACTGTTATATTTGCTTGGTAAAACGAAGATGTATTTTTTACAGGTACACTCAGTGTGCCTCATTCCTGCTCGCCGATAAATGTTGTTTCTATCGTGTCAATCCATCGTACTTTACTTTGTCCACCTTCCTACCTAACATTCTGCACTCACTTCATTTGTATTGAACCCACCCCCTCCCATCCCAAAATCGCTTCTTTGTCAATCGGACACCCTTGTTGCAGAATGCCCGCATTCTGATGTCCTGATAGTTCATCCATCCATCATGTGCCATGCCGATAAGCGTGAGCGGTCATCTCACTCGATCACCAGAGTCCTGGATCAGCTCCGTGTTCCTGTCTCGACCATGCGACATGGCCAAGCCATCCATGTATTTACTTCTCGGTCTTCCCCTTGGTCTCTCCCCTTCGATCTTGCCAGTCGTCAGCAAGCTCTCCAAGTCATTTCTTCTCATAACATGCCCAAAATATTTTGACTGTCTACGTCTAATATCTCTAATCAGTTTACGATCTTCATTTGTTTCTTGAAGGACTTGCTCATTGTCTTTTTTTTTTTTTGGTGGTCTGTCCATGGTATTCTTTGCATTTTCCTCAGAAACCACATTTCCACAGCCATCAGATGTTTTTCAGCTTGACTGCTTATTGTCCACGCTCCACATCCATACAAAAGTATAGGTTCTATGTAGCACTTCAACACTCTTTTTTCTCGTTTCAATTGATATCTTTTCTTCTTTTTTTTTGTTTTTTTTTTTTTGTTTTTGTTTGTCAGTACGTTTTTCATCTTACAAAAAGCTACCATCGCAATGGCAATTCTTGTTCTAATCTCTTCGAGACATCTCCCATCAGATGTTATGTCTGTGCCGAGATAACTGTATCGATTCACTTGCTTAAGAATATGTATATCTACTTGTATATCACATTGTGGTATTTTCTTCTTCCCCAGTGACGATCGTAATCTATTTTTTTTTAACATTTATTTGACCATCTGGCTATCTATCTAACTTACAAACTAATTAACTAGCTAAAACTAACTAACTAACTATCTAACTATCTAGCCAAATTACTTATTGATTAACTAAATAAATAAATAAATACCCAATTAACCAATTAACTGTCCAAATAAATCATTAACTACCAAAATAAATAAATAAATTATTATCTAACTAACTAAATGAATACACAACTAAATAGCTAATTATCTATCTAACTAGCTAAGTAGCTATCCCACTAACTATCTAAGTAACTAGCTAACTAGCTAACTAACTAACTAACACGTATGTGTTTTTATACAAGCGGTTTAAAAGCAAAGGAAACGATTTCATTTCACTGGTTTTGACCCCCCATGAAACTGACTCGTTCCACAGAGCGGCCCGCTGACAGGGTCACAGAGAACACAAACTTCCCTCCGTCATCGATGACGTCAGGGGTCTTTGAAGAAGACTGCTCCCACAACTGAATGCGGGAGAGAAGCGAAGATCTTCAATATAGAAGTATCAAGTAGATAGCAACGCAAGTGAATTAAAGATCCATATTTAGTTTGTATCTCATTCTGCATTCCCTTGTTAAACTTCGCTCTAATAACAAACACCAGGAAAACTTCTCAATCGTGAGCGAGTTATCCCGCGTCCGATACACCCATCTGGAAATCATCTGTCACATCCTGCATTTATCGTCTCTTTGGTCTTCCTCTTCCGCTCTTCCCGGGCATATACCCCCGTAATTATTCTTTTCAAACTTTCGTGAAATTTCAAGTTACCAAAATACGAGTATTGGTTTACCATCTTAAGTAGCCAACTTTCTACAATATTAAGTTCTTGTCGTATGGATGCATCTGTTCTTTTCTGTAGCAAAGATATTCTTAGAATCTGTCTATAAACTGTATATTCACTGTTATTTATGCGCTGTTCAGCTTGTTTAGTAAGTGCCCAGATCTCACAAGCGTATGTTGCAATGGAAAAGATGCAAACTCATAAAAGTCTAATATTTATAGTTCTATCTGCCCCACTCCACAATTTATTCAGTTGTTTTAGTTTCTCAAGAACAATAGATGTTGGTCTTTTAATTTCCTTCATTGTGTCACAATTGTTGGTAATTAATGACCCAAGATATTAGAAATTTTCCATCACATCCAAGTCTTCCTCATTAACATATATTTCATTCTCCATATAAGTGTTTATCTTATACAACCAATCTAGACAATTTTCACACGAGCCTGACTTTATATCGACCCAATATCTGTAGATAGGTTAGACAAACATCTGCTACAAATTTACAACAATAACAATAATATTGCTAGTTCTTATAAGGGAAATAATTGGAAATCAAAACACTCAAATGCTATATGAACACCTATTGCATCAGTCTTGTATGAAGCTATAATTGCTGATGATATTTTAAGAAATGTTTATTTGGTTTTGTAAGCTTTCATCAAATAGTGTAGTCTCTAAGAATGCACATACATGCCATTTCATTGTTTCATTAATATACTGAAGCATTTTGCTTTCTAGCTTTATGTCGTAAGTTCATGATATTTGACTTTCAATGTTAATAATTTAAAATGTGCTCACAATTTAATTTTGACAGGTGCACTTAGTGTGCCTATTAAATACTAGATATAAATCTTCTTGGCGTACATACGTGCTCGTCCACAAATGATGTTTCTATCGTATCAGTCCATCGTACTTTACTTTGTCCACCTTCCTACCTAACATTCTGGGATTCACTTT